>JAKSZP010012152.1:0-101928 GCA_022478985.1 Massospora cicadina | reverse complement strand
GGGGCCCACGATCACTAATTATTTCTGAAAGACCCTGTGAAGAACAAACACATGAGAGATGAAGAGCCTAGCAATCTCAGCTGCGGTTACCGTGGTTCTGCAGAATAAATTTGGGCAAACTTTGTAAAATGGTCCACCACTACCATGATGGCATCGTAGCCCTCAGATGCAGGTTTACATTAAAAATTCACTGATAAAGAAGTCTAAGGCCCTTCAGACTTTTGAACTGGTATTAACAACCCCACTAGTGGCTGACTATTTTGTTTTATTGATTGCATACCAGGAACTTCTTACAATACCTGGCCATCTGCGAGGCTAACCCTTCCAATTGTAAGTGCAGCAAATTAGCTCCAGAATCTTTGCCTTCCTAGGATTGCTAATGGTGATTCCATCATGATGGTCTATGATGATTTATAGGCGAAGTGGTCCCGCAGTAAACATAGGCGCCCCTGAAAACATACCATCTTATCCTTCATGCGGTAACCCCTAGTAAAGTCCTCCTAATTTAACTCGCTCTTAGCGAGGACAATAGTATATTCAGTTAACAAAAGCTGTGAAAGGACTACCTTTTAGAAATTACCATATTCCTCCACATTTTATAAAGATTCAAAAACTGTCCCGTGGGCCAAGTAAGAAGAAAGTTGAGACACAACCTTACACGGCGGAATTATCCAGTGGATATTATGCACCTATACCTCTTAGGATTGGGAGCTAGTGCAGGGTTTTGGCTCAAAGCATCGGCCAAACCATTCTCCTTGCCCTTTATACTCATAAGAAAACACAAATTGGGCCGGGGTCTCATGCCAGCGGGATTGCCATGGTGTCAATACTGAGGTGCGTGATAGTACAACAAGGCATGATGATCTGTACAAATGCAGAATGGTTGGGATGAGCCATGCAAGTGATGACGCCAATAGTAAGCGCTTCAACCACTGCATATACTCTTTGCCAAAAATAACGTAGTTTAACTCAGGAAGAGCATCTTCCAAGAAATATTCCACCAGATTTTATTTTTCATCCTGCATACTTGTAATAAGGCAGCCGCTATGGCAAGACTGGAAGCATCAGTTGCCACAATACTTTTCATTCTGGTATCTACATGGCAAAGGATGGACGTGTACAACGGGGTGCACTTTACCGCTTGGAAGGCATCCTTCAAAAATGGGGGACCACTGGAGCACTTCTGATCCACTTGCCTTATACAAGGGTGCCGCCACCTCAGAAAGTTTTGACGTGAATTTCTTGAGGAACATACACATCCCCAAGAAACTCCTCAATTCCTTGACCAAAGTTGGGGTGGGTCACTCATGAATTGCCTTCTCCTTGTCTGGAGTTATCATGTGGCCTTGAGCAAATATGATGTTTCCCAGAAAGGTGACCTGAGTCTTAAAGAACTCACACTTACTGATTTTCAGCGTAAGATTGGCTGCCCTTAAGCTCTCCACCATTTTCCACTGGTGTATTGTATAAAACTCTTGATGAGGAGAAAACACCAGTATATCCTCCATGTAAGCCACCGCACACACCCATCAGGTCCCCAAGGCCGCATCTATGAGACGTTAAAAGCTAGCCTGGTCGTTTTTAAGCCCAAAGGGCATGACCCAAAATTGGATAATTTTTTTCCTGGTATGGAATGCGGTTAGTCACTCCTGGCCCTTCTTGATCCAGGTCTGATTGAACGCGTTTAAGAAGTCCAAATTTGGAGAGGACTATAGCCTTCTACACATATTAATCAATCCTAGAATCCTGTGGGATGGAATGCAATTCTGGTACTGTAACATTGTTAATATTCCCATAAGCTACACACAGGCGCAAGGTACCATCAAATTTCGCCATAAGTAGAAGTGGAGAGCATACTGGGTAGGTATACTGAAATATTGCGCCTTTGACTAACTGCTTTTTGACCCACACATATAAAACTGCTTCCTACCTTACATTCAAGTGGCAAATGAGAGAAGTAATATTTCTGATTTAATGGTGAGTTTGAACTCGCAATCAAACCCTGAATGTGCTGGTAGTACATTGGCTGAAGCCACATCAAACAAAGATTCCAACCCCTCCAAACAGGAAGGTACAGTTACCTCCAGAGAGGGCTTCAGCAACGGAGCAAGAGTGATTTTGTGGATATTGGGACAGTGGGGCAGATCTCCCTGAGAGTTTGCATCTGCTAAAAGGACAACTAAATAATGACCATTCTTTAATGTAAAGGACAAGGTATTGTCTTTCAAGTTGCTTCTTACATCAAGCTTCTGCCACCACTCTACGCCCAAAATGATGAGGTAAAAGCGGTTTTTGATAGCTTGGAAACGGTCATCCAATTGGTATTGCCAACTTGATAATCCACTAACCCCATAATTTTCAGCATGGGAATACCTTTGGAAGCCCCTCCCCTAACCATACCACCTGGCAAGTACTCAGCTCAAGGTAGTCGGCTAGGTTTTGGTCAATAAAATTCTCAGAGGCTCCTGTATCCACCAAATTTGTTGTGCTTTTTCCTAAAGGGGATGAAAGGGTAACAGTCAACAAAAAGTATCCAGAATGGTCTTTATCCAAAGCAGAAAACGCCAGCAACTCGCCAGAAAAATCTTCATCAGGTATAAGCATGCCTCCAGGGTATGTTTTCGCATCATAGAATGGAGAGGGATATTTTCCACTTTTACTACTGAGGTTACATATCTCACCATATCTTTAGCAGGTGCATGAACATTTTTATACAGTAAAAGCAACTCCTTTTTTACCGCCTGTGTTCTGCGGATTATGGTAAGGGGTCAGGAGCGGGTTCTCAAGTGTAATTTGATATATGTAAATGGGGTCCTTGTCAGAGTTGCAAGAGATAATAATTGGCTCACTTTTTTGGATCTAACACATTATAAAACGCGTATCAGGCGTCAACAACCCATACTTGCTCCAATGGCTAGTTGTGCTTTGTTATCTAGGGCCATCACCACCAAGACCTACATCAATATGACAGCTGGCACCATGGAAACACGGTACAAAGAAAAATAGTTTTTATTGAATTGTTTTTTTGTTAATCTGAGGCTAGACTCTCCCAGATCATCAGATTCTGCCAAAACAGGGAGGGAATTGGTGGGGAGCTCTGTCCCATTCAAGGAAAAAAATACTAGTTGCAAACGCCATATCTAAAGGGGCAGCCACAGGTGACATAATTGTGGTAGTTTAACTGAAACATTAAATTAAACTTGGGGCTAGACCCCTGCTCGCCTTCAAATTTGGTAGAACTTGAAGAAATAGAAGGATAGATTTCTCCTTTTTGAGAGGCGCACTTGGGTTTTTGGGGCCTGTATTTATAGGGGCTGCCCCAGATGAAACTATGACGGAAAAATTACCTGGCCTTTTCTGGGTTGGGGCATGAAAATTTCCCCAGAGAGCTTCAATCAGTTGGTCAAAGTTGGGAGGGGGTGACTGCCAGATTGGGAAGTTTCTCGCAGGGAGGTCCAAAGTGGTATGAAGCAATGGCGCTTTAATGAATTCAAGCAATGGTAGGGCCTGTGGTTTATCACAAAGTTCATTCATATATAATATTATTGGGAGGACCGCTTGGAGCAGAGAAAAGAACACATAGAAGGTGTGGATGGATGACACTTCCAGATGACGCTGCTCAAGGATATGCTCTAAACCCTCCATGAATCTCCACAAAATTGGCTGTACATAGAACATCACAAAACCCAGTCAACCGCCTCTGGAGAGAGCCAATATAGCAAATTACCACACACAAGGGTGGAAAAGAACCAGACAAACTTGTTATTATCAAGAGAAGCTTCTGGCAAGAGGAAATCAAGGGCTTTTTGAAGGTCAGAATAAATATTGGGGGAAAGTCAAAGGATAATGACAACAGGATCATGGAAAGTCTGAGTCCACCAGGTGTGAGAAGGAAGAGTGTGCACTTTCCAGATGGTAATTGCAAGAACAACGCTGACAGCACCAATACAAAACCAAACAAATTAACTGTGCTGAGCATCATAGTGGCCAAGAAAAACGGCCAGCGCACCCAATTTACACACAAAGAAAGCCCCCATGGTTAATTTGATGCATGTAAAATAAAAATGGTTGGTCAACTAATGTCAGTAGCGTGTCTGTAACGCTCCAGTTCCAGTAGAGGTGATGGGCGAGGGCCCACACCACTGCTACGGAATCCACCGCTAAATAAAGGGTAAACAAAGCACCACCCAGAAGGATATGCACATATGAGACCACGCAAAAATGGAACGCATTTTGTTAATTTACCTCTTGGAGGTTGAAAAAAAGGACTAAAATAAATGCACATAGACAAAATAAACAAATGGGTTTTATTAAACCAGAAACCAACAAGGAAAGGTGGTCTTGCAGAAACATAATTAAACACTGGGGGAGAGTTTTCAATTGGCAGAAGTGGTGCTAAGCCTAAGAAAACCAATAGGCGCACGTTATTATTGGCCAGGGTCCCATAACTTGAGATTGTCCAAACTAAAGTTATATATTGTAAATAGACTTGCCTCCACTTAGCAATATTATAAACGGGCTGGGCTTTGAACCCCTGTTCCTCAAGTAACCAGATTGAACAGTCAGCATTGGGAACGTAGCTGGTGCGTTTTAACGCCCTAGCTGTAAAGCCAGGCAAGCATCACACACATCCTCAGGACTAACCTGGGCACATTTCGCCTGTACCCAGCGTTGGTCCATGGTATATTTTAAATCAGGAAGGCCTTGCAACTTGGCATTTTGGCCTCCTGACGTCCAGCCTTGTCCTTACTTTGTGCCCTCAATCATTTTATTAATTATGACAATGATACTGGGTGGTTTTGATTTCAGGCAAAGACTTCTCATTATAGGGGGTTCAAAAAATCCAACCTTCTTAAAGAGAACATGGATAGCGGGAGAAGGATGCTGTTCTGATACAGTTGTTTCAGTGGTTCCTAGGTCAGTATGGGGGATAGCCTTATTGGCTTGATGGAGGAATTTATCCATATCATTCTGGAATGTATTGTAGCAGTCATCAACATGAGCGAGTGAGGCTACAGTACCATGGTATCTTTGGAGGGTTTCAATATCAACGTACTAGTTTTCTATTTTGGATGACAGGGTATCTTTTTTAGACCCAATTGTTTGGAGTTTACGCTCAATTGATAGAGTTTTTCATTCCCTTGGGTCTGATTGATTTTCTTTAAGGTGATAAATTGAGAACAAGTTTGGTGTATAGAAGCAATTTTATTATTTAATGAGATCAGAGTTAGATCTTCATCAAGAAAATACCCTTTGATACTCATCCATGTTCCTTGAGCCACTTTTAACAGTTGTTTTTTGAATGCTTTAATTTTTGCTTTGTGACTTTTACCTAAAGATGGCTCAATAGATGAGAAGGTTCTGGGGATCTGCAAGGACCTTAGGCCATGAGGTCCTTGCCCCCTTCATGGCCAATAGGGCCAGTAGTTCAAAGAGTTCTCTTTAAATAAACTACTAAACAGATGAATTGGTAGTCCTCTCTCTCACTTTTTGAATATGAGTGGGTAGTGCGGCGATTTGGGAATCAGTGATTTGGCGATTATCAGAAATACAGTAAATAATTTCAGTTAAAGCGCGCTCCAATAACTGATCCAAGTCAGCGGAAGCATGAGTTATCTGCTGAGTAAGCTCATTATGTAGATATCATACAACTAATTTGTCAATTTGGGCTAGGTAGTGTTGTTTCTCATTAATTTCTATTCAGTTATCCAACATAGCTTTTTGATTATCCCAAACAAAATTGGAAGCAGCTTCAAAAATTTCAAAAAAATTAATAGTTAAGTTGCGCAAGAGTTTGAATTTCCGTTAGCTTTCCATTTGATGCAAACCTAACAGTTGCATCTGATGATAAAATGATGGGGCTAATGAATAACTGGAGATAAGATACAGTTCAAGACACCCCTACTTCGTTATTAGGTTGATTGGGTGAGGAATATAGATGTTGCAAACTGGGAGAAATTTGAGAGGAGCAACAATGACTGAATATCCCCATGGTGATGGTTCCATCAAGTAAAGCTGCTACAGTCTAAGCTGCTTCAACAGCCCGAATTTGATTCAGAGTTTCATCATGGGCTGAAATATTCAGTCATTGTTGCTCTAAACTCAAGCTCTCAAGTGTTTGGAAGGGGAATAGCCTATATATTGGAAGTGACCCATCTGGTCAAGATCATATTTTCCTCCATATTGATAGATATTTATATCGCTGGAATTGTACATGTGAAGGTACATCTTACCAGGTAGTCTTGGAAGAGACCTAGCAGGAGCAACAGTAGTTTTTTTGTTCAAATTAAAGCCAAGTCCTTTATAGGCTACGAGATTGTTAGGCAATATAGATCAAGTGGGATCTCCTTGTAGAATTTGGGTCTCTAGGGCAAATCTCTTGACTAAATGTCTTTACCAGGGCCAATCTCTGTTAGAATGAAGGAAATATCTCTAGTCAAAGCCAGGCAATCTTTAGTAAAGCTAGTCAATAATCAAGGTTATGAACGTGTATATTTTATTAGGTAAAATTTAGGGATATTTATAACTTTGTTAAAAGTTTAAATTGTCTAAGATATAATTTGATATAAGTTCAGGATTGATTAGGGTATGGTGATTTCTGAATGGAGCATTCTTTACTAAACGATGTGTCAAAATGTGGAAGTTTCTGATAATACAACCTTTCCTGATCAATACAGCAGAATCAGGAGATCTCCAAATGCCAAGAGCTGCCTCAGATTGTCAGATATCCTGACTTCGACAAGATGAGAAAAATATCAACCTTTTGGCCCCTCAGCTGAATTGACACCTAGAACTGGGAAGGAGTTAAATCATTTAAATTAATAAATTACATGGAGAAATTGATAGTCAGCACAGCTCTATTTGACTATAGTAAAACTCCAAAGGGCCAAGTCAAGCTTAAGATACCCTAAGATGAACTCCTGCCTCATTTTAATGGTGTAATATCAGAAGGTCAGGTGACGACTACTTGAAGTGGCACTTGAGGCATCAGATTAAGATGAATCTGAAAAAGAATAAGAATCAATAAACTGCCAAATGATCTAATTAAGGGCCCTTAAGTCTTATCTGACTTGTGTATCCATTCGCTATTTTTGCCCTATAAAAATTATGATACAAAGCATTATACTATCTGGAATGCATCACCTGGCTAAGATCCTCCCTTCCAAATGTCACCCCATTAATACTATCAATCTTTTTCTTTTTTGGGTTTATATAGTTGAATGTGACATATAAAAACCCCTATTTTATACTATACTAAAGTTACATTAATGATTATATATATCATTTTTGTACTTGACTTCAATGAGTCCATTTTGCCATACTTACCATAGGACAGATACTCTATATGACAGGACATAAGTGGTGACTTGGCACCCTTTTTATATAAAACTACACTTGTCATGCAAATTAAGTGATGTAGAAATTTACTCTAGGTTGATTATTGGCAAGCAATCCAGTAACTTTTTTACTGCACAGTTTCAATTTCCTCATGCACTTTGTTGCGTTGCATAGAATGTAATATTTATTGATAATAGTATGGAGACTATTATCCGTAGCTGAGTGTGAGTTATACTACAGCCCAACGCTCAGCCAGTATTTCCAATTAATTACTTGTGAAGTCATACTCATAGGGATTCGTTCCCTATACTCTTGTCCACCTGATCTTCGCTAAGATACCCTGGTGACAGTCTCTCTCATCCCAACACACAGTCAACAGCTATCCCTGATTGTGGTTCCTTCTTCTCTAGAACCCCACTTGGATCTTTACTCTTCTCTCTGAGAGTCTTCCAATTATTGCCCTCTGCAGTAATATCCTTGAAATAGAACAAAACAATAGAAGCTGATAGTCTAACTATACACCAAATCAATAATATTACAGTAAAGTACTGGTTATTTAAAAGCTGGTTTTTTATTATAGTAAATACTAGGGAATTATATAGTGGGAGATTCGGCTGTCTAACCCTCAGTTGACACCTCTTCGATGAAATGGCAGCTGTTGCCATTGAATCACCCATCCTCATCCCAGAAATGATGGTTTCCCATCCTTGTTAGGATTCCATCATTGGACATCCTCAAGACCTCAAATGGAAAGAGTTGGAAAACGTGTCCTTAATGTTTTCTCTCGATCCAAGCAAACCAACCATATAATGGCTAGCGACCTGCTTAGGTAATGGGACTTATTACCCATTATGGCAGGTCACTCACCAACCGATCAATTTGCTAGTTGCAGATGGCATCACTCGCCTTGCAACTTACTATTCATTTTCAATTAGTCAGTGATGAAACCCAACTGATCCCAATTGGTACACCTGATAGTTAATCACTATCAGATGCCCCTATTTCGTCAGCAACTCCACTCATTGAGATCTTAAGTTTTCATCCAGATTGATCCCCAATGGATACAGCCAGGCAAATATCCCAAAATCCCCTGAATGTAGTCTCTCCAAAACTTGGGTCAACCAATTTCTGATTCATTTCGCCTTAAGGAATTTTCCCCTAAAAATACCAGGTAATCTAGCAGGCTGGGAATATGAGCAAAAATCCCAACACATCCCCCATCTTGCCTAGATTTCCAGCGAGAAAAGGACTGGGGCATGATAACACCACTTCAGACACTTGGTCAAATACTTCATTGATTCAAGTGGAGTACACTCGTCAATACTCAACGCTGCTCAGGATGACCTTCAGCATATGACGTTCTTCCTCTTCCTCCTCGCTACTGCCTTCTCAGAGCGCGGTCCCCATGACCTTCTGTAATGCCAGGCTGATCAATTTACTTGTGACAATATTAGTCCTGAGATCCGGTTTCCCCCCATCAGGGTATATGACCCACTGTCATATTCAGGATTCATGGTCCGTCGTCCTTGATTTCCTGATTTTCTCTTTGTCCTAGACAGGAGACTCTTGCCATCAATGTTTGTTTTGCGGCTTAATTAAAAAAGCTTATTTCTTATTCGCCCTTGTTATTTCTATCATAACCTTTTTGGCTTAAGTCATTCCTAATTCTTCCCTTGGAGAGCTTAACTCATTAATTTTAAGAATAATTTCTCCAAAATTGGAGCTTAATAGATTATAGAGTGCATAATGTCAACTTCTGTATAAGTCTGACATCCCCTCTCTCATCCAGCCCATATGTTGAATTCTGAGCCATGCTACCAGCAGCTCCTCAATAAGTTGTCTGATCCAGACCTCCGTCTCTTCCAGCAGATGAGTTGAGATGCTTGATAGAACCTCTTTTATGGTCCTTCCAGGACTCATACGCCTAGTCTGGTGCAAGCGGCTAGTCCTTCCACTGAATTACTGAAAATGGTAACTAATCCCTCCAGAAACCAGGCGGGCTATCATTTTGAACAACTTTTAGCTGACTTTTCCCTTACAGTCGATCCCCAAGTTGGACTTCAAATCCTCCTGGATTTAGCTCCTTTTGCTGATGCTCTGAACATCATCATAGATGCTCCAGAGGTCATGCCAGTTGCTCTAGATCGTTTGTTTCTGGCTGGGTTGGACTTGCTCCCTGAGTTCCTCTTCTGACTTGGTCAATTTTTCAAACCCACTGTTTGAGGTCTCCGAGCTCTTAATTGGTAACAGTATTCACTTGAGCTCCCCTACGCTGAACTCTGGGCCCAAGTCACCAAGGCTTTGACTCTAGCGGTGAATCCCTCTGATCTTGATAACCTTCTGGATCGGGATACCGCCACTTATGCTCTTTGCTTTGCTGGCCAAGTTCTTTGAAGTTGGTCCACAAAGCTTCCAGACTCACCTGGGTTCCACCATTCGTTCAGATTTAGCTTCTGAGAAGCCCATAGTCACAGTTTGCAGTATGCAATCCATTCTCTGCATGACTATCTCTTCTACAGTGCTTCCCATCAGTATCTTCTGCTGATGGCATTAATAGGGGGCATGATTCAGCAGCCCCTGTCAAGCATCCCTTCTTTGTTGCCAGCCCACATGTCCAGTGTCCTTGATGAAGCCCGTCAGCAGGCACTCAGGACTAATCTTCTGGCTCTGGTGCCATATTGGGATTACTCAGGGTTAGTCAATGATTGCCTCTTTCTTTGTTGCTGCTTTCCTCCCTGCTCCAGGGTTTTGCAATTGGCTTCCTCTGACATCTCAATTTTCCTTCCCCTAGTCACTTTCTCTCAGGGCTTGGCGTCCACTCAACGAATTTGGTTTTGTGTAGGTCTCGCCCTCACTAGCATCTGATCGCATATTGATTTTGATGGGCTATTCATTCCTACCGCGATCCATCCTCCCTCCCCCAAGAGGCGACATAGGCAGAATCATCCCCATACTGAGGACAATCAATAAAAATAAAAAGTATAAAAATATATTGGTTTTTTCTCTATGTGGTATATAATCCTTTTTTCCAATATTTTTTATCAATTTTTTTATCTTTTATTCTTTTTTACTATGGGACTTGACCTTGTTTTGGTTCAGCGGCCCATCTTTTTTCCCCAAATTGGGTTCTGGGTACTTAGCCTGCCAGTTTTCCATGGTTTAGAGGTCCTTTTTTCGGACTTAACCATCTAGATTGGTTCAGAGGTCCTTTTTTAAACTTGAACTAATCATCAGGACATGAGTAAATTAATGGTTCATCAGTCCTTCAGGAAATCTTTTATTTTTTCATTGATCCAATACTTTAGGTACTTAGTATGGATTCAATTCACAACTCTTCCATCCAAGAGATTCTTAATGGAGTTAGCATCAGTTGCCATCTTGGCGATTACTTCAAACGGACCTGACCACAATGCATCTATTTTTTTTCATCTGAAACCATGCATATCGCAATAGGCAAAACTTTCCCCTATTCAATATTCTTCTAAGGCCAGTCAATTCTTATCATCCATCGATTTTGCTTGTATCCTTTTCTTCAAGGTTGTATCAAATGCTTGTGATTGCATATTGATCAGGATACTTGTCAGTCAGTTCAGATATTGCTTGGTACTTATCCCTGATGTAGGTTCCACCACCAAATATAAAATCATCAGCAACGCTGCCTTTCTTCCATATAAAAATTCAAACGGCGTCTTCCCAATAACTGTATGATGACTAATATTGTAGGCGAATATCACCAAACTCAGGTATGTTCCCCACATGGAATTTCTCCGTGCAACTAGATTCCTCAGCATCGTGGCCAGCATTCCATTAAACTGTTCTACCAGTCCGTTTGTCTCCAGCCATTATGATACTGACATGACTCCTCAGATCCCCATTATTTCGTTTAACCTTGGGTTTACATGTGACATGAAGTTGGTCCCATTGTCACTAAGCAGGACCTGAGGACATCCATGCCAGTATACCACTTGATCCAGGATAAACCTCGCAGTACTGGTAGCATCTAAACTCATTAGAGCCTTTGTCTCAACCCATCTCATCAGATGGTCAATAGCAACTATGATGTAATTGACTCCCCCTGTGCTCATTGTCAGTGGTCCCATAATGTCAATTGACACCGTGTTCCAGGAAAATCCAGGGCTGGCCAGTCAGTATCCAGTTGTATTCTTGTGTGGTTTGTGCAGCTGGAACTCCAAGAAACAAGCCAGACAATCCGCAACATCATAGTTTATCAATTCCCAGTAATAATACTGGCAAATATGGTCAGTTGTTTTTCTCAGGCCTCCATGGCAAAAACCTTGTGAGCTGCTTGTACTATCGCTGCTCCTTCAGATGGTTTTGGGAATAATAACCACTTCCCATTGATCATCTCGAATACTTGTCCATCTAAAGTCTTGGTGTTTTCCATTGCTTTCTGAAGTGCAACTTGGATTTCTTGGGGCTAACCCCCGATTTTTTTTGACCATTCTCTGGAATAGCTCATCCACCTGCAGATATACCAACTGGACCATTGGTAACCGCGATAAGCCATCCACTTTCTGGTGAGAAGCCACCACTTGGTGGACTATCTCATAATCATAAGTCTAAAGCTTAAGTGCCCATTGGGCCAGTCATCCTTCCAGCTCTCTTAGATTGTGCAGCCAACGCAGCGAAGAGTGGTCTGTCACCACCTTAAAGTGCGTTCTGTGGACATACACCCAAAACTGCTTACAGGCATAAATGACCGCAAGGCATTTACGCTCAGTCACGGTGTAATTCCTCTCAGTGGCTGAGAGTGTCTGGCTCACATATGCCACCGGACGTTTGTCCCCAAGTTTGTCTACTTGGCTCAGTATGTCATTGTTTGCTGTTAATGAAGCATTGGTTTAATGATAAACTCCTGATCAAAATTCAGATATTTTATAATCAGTGAATCTATTAAATACTGGCATAACTCATCGAAGGAGTCCTGGGCCTCTTCATTCCATATGAATCCTTTTTTCAAATCCTTCAATAAATGAAATAATGGCTTGGCTATTTGAGAGAAGTCCTGAATAAATTTTCTATAGTATCTGACAATCCCAAGGAACACTTGGATGTCTCAGACACTCTTTGGTACAGCCATATGCTCTATAGCTGCTATCTTCTGGGTTTGCGGCTGCAATCCACTTGAGTTGATTATGAATCCCAGGTATTCCAACTCTTTTATAAAGAAGTGACACTTCCTTGGCTTGATCTTCAGGTTAGCCGCGTACAGTCACTTAAATACTTCTTCCAAGTGGTGGAGGTGATCAGTAGACGTCCTACTGAACACGTTGATATCATCCAGATAGACCAGGATGCACAACAACTTCAGGTCGCTCAATATTGCGTCCATGGCCCTCTGAAACATCACAGGCGCATTACAAAGACCCTGGGGCATCCTTGTCAGTTGGTATAGCCCCTGCGCGGTAATAATCGCGCATTTTTCTTGGTCTTCCTTTGGCAAGTCAATCTGCCGCTATCCTGAGATCAGATCCATCGCGGAGAAATACTTTGCTTCTCCTAAATGATCTAGTGCATTGTCAATCCTTGGTAGGGGATGCAAATCCTTCTTCATAATTTTGTTCAGCCTTTGGTAAGCAATCACCACCCAGTTGGATCCATCCTTCTTCTTTACAATCAGAATTGGACTTGCCCAGGGACTTGACGACGGAACTAGAAGCCCATGCCTCACTAGTTTGCTGATTTGATCCACCACTACCACTTCAGCAGCTTTCAATCTTCAGATCAGTCTCATTCTTATCAGTAAATTTTCCCCGGTGTCAACCTTGTGGATTACATCTCATGTGCATCCCAAATCATGGTCATCCTGAGTGAACACTTCCTGATACTTCTTGAATAGTTCAAGCACCTCATTTTTATTGGCCTTCCAACAGATCAGCAAGCTGCTCTTGATTAACTAATAGGTTGATACTTTTGGCTACCCCAGCTGGTAATCCCATTTTGTTGAGAGATCCAAAATCGTGAAATCTTCTCAATTCAGCCATCGGAATCAGATGAATAAACTTGATGATCTGATCCCTCTTGATCTTCATCAGTTTTTCACTCGAATTCGCCAGAGGAACTCGAATTTCTCCATGGCCTAACATTATTATCCCAGGAGCCACCTATGGCTCCACTCTGGACTTCTTCCATGGTCTTCCGACCTCCCCATACAACAGCTCAGGAATCTCCAATGTCAACCCTATGTCAACTATTATCTGCGATCTGGCCAGTATGGTCCTCTCATTCTTGATCCTTAGTGGAATTCCCCTGTTCTCTAGGATTTCCGCTGGCATTTCCCATCGCTTCCTACTAACTAATTGGTATCAAATCAGGACAATGCCATCATTGTATATTAGATTGATGAAGTTGTTTCTCCGATTTAATGGAGCTTAAATGTCCTTCTGGTATACCAATGGTAATGTCTGACCCAAGATGGTCAATGTATTATCCTCAAAGTTACATTTAACTCCATATTTCTGTAGTAACTC
The DNA here is from genome assembly GCA_022478985.1 of Massospora cicadina. Taxonomy (NCBI): domain Eukaryota; kingdom Fungi; phylum Entomophthoromycota; class Entomophthoromycetes; order Entomophthorales; family Entomophthoraceae; genus Massospora; species Massospora cicadina. The sequence goes on along the minus strand of JAKSZP010012152.1, from coordinate 88,099 downwards.
TGTTCTGATAAGAATGCCATAGTTCTGGTTCAGCAAAACTATGGCTGGCACAGATACCACCAATGACACAAATTGTAGTGGCAGTGCACTATATTATCCACAGGAAATGGTGGTGTTTGGCCCAGCTGTCCCATACTCTCTCTTGTGTTCCAAGTCCAGCGATATCTTCATCCTCTTTACCAGCTTGGTCAAGACAATATTGATGGGTACTCCACTGTTGACAATTGCCCTCACACTCACTCAATTCACTTGTATGTCTATATATGTACACTCAGAGTATTGTAATATAGCATTTACTGATCGAATAGCGGCGTTATTAGCCAAACTTTGGGTGTGAATAATTTGTGCTGATAATTCAGGAAATAATTCCTTTATCACGCTGAGAGGGATAGACAGATTAGCCTCATCTAAACGGACGTCAGATAACTCTTCAGGATTCTTGGCAGTTCAATCTTGTCTGCCAGTTGTTGGGCGTATGGCCGGGCAACTTTCTGGATTATCTCAGGGTCGATTCTTTTTGCCCTGGATCTGGTCATGACATTCACATCCATATTGACCACTTGATATAGCTGATCCTGATTGTTGTCTATGAACAGATCGCTAATATGAATTTCTTTATTCATAATATCAGGAGAAACAGGTTTTTCTGCAGCTCTAGACTGTTCCTTGTCTAGGCTGTGGGCCCTTTTCCCAAATTCTTGGCAGCTGCTGTCTCCTTGGCCTGGACCACGTTAATCTGATCCTTCAGCTTTTTACAGTGTACGGTAAAATTTTTTCCCACCACACTAATAGAAGACCTTCTCCTTATTGTTAGTCGTCTGAATTCTTCAGGCTTATTTCCCAGCACTGTTTGATTGGTAGCCCCCTTAGCTCCTTCATTTCACTTCATGGGATTCAGATTTTGTACTAGATTAAACTTGAAGCTTCTATTTGGGGCATCAAATGTCGCTCCCAAAATCTTCAAGTTATCTACCATTTGTGAGGTAGTTATTTCCTTTGCAAACACGGAAGACATCATATGATGCAAATCATGATAGGGCCACTTGCAAAGTAATTCTAGCATCAAAGTTGTCCAATACTTTTCATCCATCCAGTATCTGCGACTCCTGGTAAAATCAATCTGCAAAGCTAGCAAGAGACTCATCTTTATGGAACTGGATTCCCAAAATTCTTGCTTGCATTTTGACATGCATGTCAGACTTCTAAACTCCTTCATAATGGCCACCTTTGCATCTGCATATGACCAGCAGTCCCCCTCCAGGTAAGGTAACACTAAGTTTTGACAGTCAGTGTCCAGGAAATTCTTGACTGAAAACGCCTTTTGATGATCTACGTAGCCATTCATGGTCATGTCAAACAGTTTGAAAAACGCTGAGGCGTTATCCCGATGGAATGTTGGCAATTTCAGAATTGCCCTAAATTCTTCTGAGTCAATTCTAGCCAATTCCCTCAGTTTAGCTACTTGGCTAACTTGCGGAGTGACTTCAGGCGTCATCTCCAAAATGGCATTAAAAGCGGTGGCATGTTCCTTGGGGTATTTGACTTCCCAAATATTGTGCAAGGACTTCTTTCTTCAGCATTGCTTGCCATATCAGGCTCACAAGAACATCTGTGAGCTTTTAGTTCCTCCACTTGTTTGATTAATTTCTCAATATCTGCACCAAATTTTCTTAAACAAACACAGTCCGCTTCTCACTCCATTTTCAGGTATAGGACCTCCCAAACGAGGTCCCCTCCTTTATTCTTCAATGAGTTTACTTTGCCGAGTAACTCATTCCCAAAGTTGGCTACATTTTCAACTCCTTCCTCCACCTTGGTAACTCGCTCTTCCAAGGCCATGAACTCCTAATGGTTCACTGAGTTTAAAGCATTCTGGTTCACAGTGGCTATCTTGGTCCTTAGTTTGCATAGCTCTTCTTTGTATGAAATTAGATTAGATTCTTCACTCAACTACCCCTGTAGTGAGCACCAACTTGTAAAAAATCACTCTAGGTTGATTATTGGCAAGCAATCCAGCAAACTTTTTACTGCACAGGTTCAATTTCCTCATGCACTTTGTCACGTTGTATAAAATATATTATTAATTGATAATAGTATGGAGACTATTATCCATAGCTGAGTGTAATTATACTTCGGTCCAACACTTGGCCAGTATTTCCAATTAAATACGCGTGAAGTCATACTTGTAGGGATTTGTTCCCTATACTCTTGTCCACCCAATCTTCGTTAAGATACCCTGGTGACAGTCTCTCTCAGCCCAACACACAGTCAGCAGCTATCTCTGATTGTGGTTCCTTCTTCTCTGGATCTCCGCTTGGATCTATACTCTTCTCTCTGAGAGTCTTCTAATTATTTCCCTCTGCAATTTTATCCTTGAGATAGAACAACACAATAGAAGCTGATAGTCTAACTATACACCAAATCAATAATATTACAGTAAAGTACTGGTTATCTAAAAAGCTGATTTTTTATATTAGTAAATACTAGGGAATTATATAGTGGGAGATTCGGCTGTCTAACCCTCAGTTGACACCTCTTCAATGAAACAACAGCTGTTGCCATTGAATCACCCATCCTTGTCTCAGCAGCGATGGTCTTCCCCATCCTGGTTAGGATTCTGTCATTGGACATCCTTGAGACCTCAAACGGAAAGAGTCAGAAAACATGTCCCTAACGTTTTCCTCTCTATCCAAATGAACCAACCATATTTGGCTAGTGACCTGCTTAGGTAATGGGACTTATTACCCATTATGGCAGGTCACTCACCAACCGATCAATTTGCTAGTTGCAGATGGCATCACTCGCCTTGCAACTTACTATTCATTCCCAATCAGTCAGTGATGAAACCCAACTGATCCCAATTGGTACACCTGATAGTTAATCACTATCAGATGCCCATTTCGTCAGCAACTCCGCCCAATGAGATCTTAAGTATTCATCCAGATCAATCCCTGATGGATATGACCAGGCAAATATCCCAAATCCCCTGAACGTAGTTCCTCCAAAACTTAGGCCAACCGATTTCTGATTCACTTTGCCTTAGGGAATTTTACCTAGCGATACCAGGTAATCTAGAAGGCTAAAAATATGGGCAAAAATCCCAACAGATGGATTCAAGTATTGACTATCAGGATTTTTGACATAGCGTCATCAAGCTTAAAAACAGAAGCCCTAAAGGCTGGTGCTCACTACAGGGTTATCAGCTGATGCTTGACGATACCTGCAACTAATTGATTGCACCATGGAAGATAATTGATTGATAGTGTCACCAACTGGGTGAACATTGTAAATTGTGAAGAAGTTGATTAAATGGGAAATCCAACTAATGTCAGGTTTGAGAAAGCTTAAGAAAATACTATGGAGATTCACAAATTTCATTGTCTTACTGGATCTCTAAAAATGAGTTAAAGAGTTACTTAGTAGATTCATTAACCCATGAGAAAGGGGCAAACGCAAAAAAGCATCCACCATGGACAGATCTCATGAACTTGTATGAATCCAGTTCTTTAAGAGAGTTATGGGTCAAGTGTGAATCTATCTTGCAATATTTGCGATTTGTACATCCAGAGCTTTATCATATTGTGCATTTACTAGGAGCCCACAATGAAGAACTCCACCATCTTATAAATACACAAGGGTCCTTACATATGGCCTAAGAACAGGAATAAAATTTTAGCATCACAAAGTATAGGATACATATACCATTTGATCAAAGCGACCCATTCCTACATTATTCATCTCCATAATAAATTTGGGGCTACTGATTCCGGTGTTATGAAGTATATGGAGGTAGTTGTGAAGCTCATTGTAAGGGAAAACTCATAATCAAGTAAATATTACTAAGTTATTGTTTGATGCCTTCACTGAAGAACTCCAACAACAGGATAGCAAAGCTCATGACCAAATGGCAGCTCGAGCTTCTATTAGCTGTCACCAGTAGGAAAAACAGATCTCCTTCATTAAGGCTCAGCTAAAGCAAGAACTACGGCGAATTGAAAAAGCTAAAGGCCCATCAAATCTCTGAGACTTTGTCAGCGCCCCAAAATATCATTTCTCGAGTAGCCCATGCTAAACAACACCTAGCAAACTGTGCATCTCAGGCACCTACTCTTTCCATTACAGAGCAACTCAACAAATTAAAGAGCTTTTTGGGAGGCACATTCCCCAGTTGAGATGACAATAACCAAGTCTATCGTCGCCTCAATGTAAAAAGTGTCTATAACTCTCCAGTTCCCAGAGAAGTGGTGAGCAGTGTTCAGCCACCACGCCAGGAAACTTTTTTTTAGGATTATGGTAAAAAGGGCACTGCAAAGGGCGCCAGAGACAAAGTAATCCTGTGCAAGGGAGTATTACGTGGTGTAGAGTAGTTGGAAACAGATAAACAGGAACACTTGGGTGAGCCCCACAGGCGAGCCCATAAACAAGCTGAGATCAGTGCTGGAGGCTTTTATTATGGTCCCATGACATCATAGTGGGGACCAACCTCAAGGATAAGGCTGGGCGCCAGGAGGCCCAGAAGGTGAAATTACGGGGCCTCCCAGACCTGAAGCATACCCTAGACTAACGCTGGGTATAAGCAAAATAAATTCCAGGTTGGTACTAGTGGGGTTTAAAATGCCCAGCCCCTTACATTGGTCCAGGCGTTAAAACGGATGGTCTACCAAATTAATACGGACTGTTCCATTCAGTTCATCAATGAACGTGGTTTTAGAACACATTCCATTTATGAAACAACGCGTTCAGGTTGAATCCTTTTCAATTGATCACTTGAGTGAAGTCAATTTCAGCATATTCAACCAATTTGGATGGTAGTGTTGCCCTATTGGTGGGTCAGTGCTTGGGCCCACTACAGCAAACCCCTTATTCCCCCATCCAAGTTTAAATATGTTTTCCCCAACCAACATTCCTTGTTGGTCAACTTCCCAAATAAAGATTTCCCCATTTTTTACCATTTTATTACAAAGTTATTTTGTACAATCCTGTGCGTGAACCCCTTCATGGAGGTCTTGCGCCACATTAACCATTCCATTTTGAACACAATCAGATTTTCCCCATGTGCACCGTTGGCTCACCCAGGTACCCTCCAACCTGGGCCATTTACCTCTTCTCTCCTTGTGCACTGCGTCATTTTTGGATGGTTCCTTATCGCACTTCTTGGTATTAGTTATTATTGTTCCAGCACCCTCTTCTGGGCGCTAGTAGCTTTAATACTAACAATTAGTTTCCATGCGTTAGCTCTGTGCACTGAGCACCACCATTCTGGAAACAGGAGAGTTATAGACACTCTCCTTACATTAGTTGACCAACCAATAAAATTTATGTGCACAAATTTTTCCATGTGGAACTTTTCTGATGTGGAAACAATAGGCACCAGCTGTGGGCATCAGCTGTCATTAGTTGCACTGCTGTTTGCTCTTTTTCCCAATGGTTGGAGAAACTCAGCGTTATTATGTTTGCCTCCAACTGGAAAGTATCCACCCTTCATGCTCGTACCTGGTGGATATGGATGCTTAAAGGTCCAAAAGTCATGATTCCCCAACTTTCCACCGAATTTATCAATTTCAATTTATTTTCAATGGGGTTTATTTTGACAGCGCATTCAGATGATGCTGGCGGAAATTGGTGCAGAGGGCCCTGGGGGTGTTGGCCTTGGATAACGTCAGGCATTTTGTTGATGTTAAGGGAATAGGGCCATTCACATCTAAAAACGCGTTTTATAATGAAAACCTGATATATACCTCTGAACCATATTTTCTCTCTCATGGCTCAGATCTGGAACCTATTCATGTGTATGGAATCACCCCAGAAAATCCCCGTTTGACATCTTCCATGATTCTCAGCACTCAGGAAGTTGAAAAAGAACTTTACTTACAATATGAAAATGTTTATGCACCTATAGAAGGCATGGCGGGGTATGTGGCCTCAGTAGTAAGAGTGGCCAACTATCCCTCCCCCTTCTTTGATTCCAAAACACACTTTGTTGATAAGCTAAGGCCAGAGGAAGAGTTTTTAGGTGAGGTAGGGGCGATTTCTGCTTTGAATAAATCCCATTCTGGATACTTTCTATTGACCGCTACCCTCACATCCCCTTTGGGAAAGATCAGCACTATTTTAGTGGATACTGGGCCACTAATAATTTTACTGACCAAGACCTTGCTGACTACCTTGAGTTGAGTTACTCACCAGGTGGTATGGTTAGAGGTGCAGCTTCTCAAGGTATCCCTGCGCTGAACATCATGGGGTTGGTGGACTACCAGGTGGGCGCCTATCTTCTGTCTGAAAATTTTCAATCTATCAGTAACCTCTTGTTTCCCATTATTTTGGGGGTAGAGTGGTGGAGAAAGTTTGACTTCAGGACTAATTTGAAAGAAAACACTCTATCCTTGTCTCTGTCCAATGGTCACAAATTGATTGTTCCTTTGTCAGAGGATAACGCCAGGGCGAATTACCTCATTGGCCCAGTATTCCCTTTCATAATCTTGTCCTTTTGCTGAAGCCCTCTGTGGAGGTTCCTCTTTCGTCCTGTTTAAAGGGGTTGGAATCTTCTTTTGATGCAGAATCCGCTAACACACTTCCTGAGCACATTGAATTTGATTGTGACTTCGAACTCACTAGGAATCTGGTGCGTATATCTTCCCCCATTTACCCATTGACTGTGTGGGAGAAAGAGGCGTTGGATGTGTGGGTGAAGGATCAGTTAGCTAAAGGTGCGATTTTTCAGCGTACATCCCCTGTCTGCTCCCCACTTCTCTTTGTTGAGAAACCGGATGGTACTCTACGTCCCTGCATAGAATATGGGAACCTCAATAACGTTACTATACCAGACCTCCATCCCATCCCTTTGGATTCACAGATTGTACGCTATGTGGAGAAGGCGAAGGTCTTCTCCAAGCTGGATTGCATCAATGCGTTCAATCAGATCTGTATAAAAAAGGGACAATAGTGGTTAACTGCATTCCGTACCAGAAAAGGGATCTTCCAGTTTTGGGTCATGCCCTTTGGGCTTAATAATGCCCCTGCTATCTTGCAACGCCGCATTGATGCAGCGTTGGGGGACTTGTTAGGGGTATGCGTGGTATCCTACATGGACGACATTCTGGTGTTTTCCCCTGACCATGAGTCCCATGCAGGTCACCTTTAACAAGTGGTGGAGAGGTTAAAGGCAGCCAGCCTTATACTGAAGATAAGAAAGTGTGAGTTTTTCAAGTCCTGGGTCACTTTTCTGGGCAACGTCATGTTTGATCAAGGACACATGATAACTTCAGACAAGGAGAAGGCGATTTGTGAATGTCTTTCCCCCACCTCCATCAAGAAATTGAGAAGTTTTTTGGGGACGTGTACATTCCTCAAGAAGTTCACGCCGAATCTTTCCAAGATGGCAGCTCCCCTATATAAGGCTAGCGGTGCAAAGGTGCTTCAGTGGTCCTCCGTTTTGGAGGATGCTTTCCAAGCAAAGAAGTGCACCCTGTTGTGGAAGTCTGTTCTTCGCCATGTTGACCCTTACAAAGAGTTCATTGTGTCTATGGATGCCTCCAACTTCGCTATAGCAGCTGCCTTGTTACAAGTAGGCGAAGATGGGATGTAGCGTCCAGTGGGATATTTTTCTAGGAAAATGTCTTTGCCAGAGTTGAACTACGCCGTTTATGACAAGGAGTTACAAGCAGTGGCGGAGGCGCTGACATATTGGAGTCACCACCTGCATGGCTCTACCCAACCATTCTGCACATGCACAGATCACCGTGAATTGCTGTACTATCACGCCCCTCATGTCCTAATCCCATGGCAGACCCATTGGTATGAGACCCTTGCCCAATTTGCCTTTTTGTATGAATTCACCAAGGGCAAGGATAACGGTTTGGCAGATGCTTTGAGATGCATCCCTGCTTTAGCTCCTGATCCAAAGGAGGTAGAGGTCCACAACACAGGTGATGATTCCTCCAAATCAAATTATGTCTCAACTTCCCTCTCCCCCAGCCATCGGGCTGGCGCTTTCACCTCTGGAAAATGCGGAGGAATATGGTATGTTAAGAAAGGTTGTCCTTTCTCAGCCGCTGTAGGCTGAATATACCATGGTACTTGCTAAGAGCGCTTTAATCAAGAGCACCTATCCAGGGGTTATCACCTAAAGGATGAGATGGTGTGGTTTCAGGGGCGCCTTTGGGTACCTTCTGGGCCACTGCGCCTGGAAATCATCTGGGACCATCATGATGGAATCACCATTGTTCATCCGGGGAAAGCAAAGACTTTGGGATTGATACATCGCACCTACAATTGGAAGGGCTTGCCTGATCAGGTGGGACGGTATTGTAAGGAGTGCCTGGTCTGAAACCAGATGAAACCCAATTTTCAACCTTTAGCGGGGATGTTGGTACCAGTCCAAAAGGCTGATGGGCCCTGGACTTCCCTCTCAGTTGATTTCATTGTGGAATTACCTGCCTCTGATGGTTATGATGCCATCATGGTGGTGGTGGACCGGTTCACAAAGTTTGCCCACTTTATTCCTTGCAGAACTACTATCACTGCGGCTGAGATGGCTAGGCTCTTTGTCACCCATGTATTTGCACTTCATGGGGTTCCCCAAGAAATTATCAGCGACTGGGGCCCTCAGTTTACCTCCGTTTTTTGGGAAGAGTTTTGTAAGACTCTTCAGATTCGCCTTTGCCGTTCAACTGCCTATCATCCCCAATCAGATGGGCAGACTGAACGAGTGAACCAGTTCTTGGAACAGTTTCTGAGGTGTTACACCGCTGCAGATCATTCTTATTGGTTTTCTCACCTTCCCATGGCCCAGTTTAGCTACAATAATACTTGCACTCCTTGATCAGTTGTTCCCTTTTTTCGCCAGTCATGGCTTTAACCCTGCCTTTAACATGGAGCCCAGCTGTGGGTCTAAGGTTGAAGAGGTGGTGGACTTTGCCAAGACAATCAAGAAGGTCCACCAGGGGGTTTCCACAAGCTTGGAGGCGGCAATGCAAGTGTATAAGGAGGATGCTGATGGGAAGCACCGAGTGGGTCCTGCGTACAAGGAAGGGGATCTCGTGATGCTTGATGCTTGTAACATCCCTATCAAGAAACCATGCAAGAAGCTAGGACCAAAGAGGATTTGCCCTTACCGCGTTGTTAGAAAGGTGGGCCATGCCTCATACCAGCTAGATCTTCCCCCTTCATTCTGGATCTTCTCAGTGTTTCATGAGAGAAAACTGACACTGTTTGAGGGCCCCCCACCAGAGACTTCTGAGGCCTATTTCGTGGATGGGGCGCCAGAGTGGGATGTGGAAGAAATAGTTTCCTCCCGCCGCTTTAAAATAAGACTGGAGTACCTGGTATCCTGGAAGGGCTTTAATGCTGCAGAGAACAGTTGGGTTCCAGCGCGCAACTGTGTGCATGCCCAAGATCTGATTGAAGCCTTCCACAAGCACTTCCCCCAGGCTGCCAGATCTCAACCCAACCTGGCCGTTGCTGCCATGAAGTTGGCCCCTGCTTACCAGAAATTTTCCCTTGTGCAAGCCCCTGGAGGGGGTTTAGCCCCATCAGGACGAGAGGGTAATGTCATGGTCCTATGACATCATAGTGGGGGCCAACCCCAAGGATAAGGCTGGGCGCCAGGAGGCCCAGAAGGTGAAATTACAGGGCATCCCAGTCCTGAAGCATACCCTAGACCAACGCTGGGTATGGGCAAAATAAATTCCAGGTTGGTACTAGTGGGGTTCCAAATGCCCAGCCCCTTATGTCAGTCCAGGCATTAAAATGGACAGTCTACCAAATTAACGCGGACAGTTCCATTTGGTTCATTGGGGAACAGGGGTTTTCAAACCCATTCTATTTATGAAACAATGCGTTCAGGTTGAATCCAACTTCAATTGATCACTCAAGTGAAGTCAGTTTCAGCATATTCAACCAATTTGGATGGTAGTGTTGCCCTATTGGTGGGTCAGTGCTTGGGCCCACTACAGCAAACCCCTTATTCCCCCATCCAAGTTTAAATATGTTTTCCCCGACCAACATTCCTTGTTGGTCAACTTCCCAAATAAAGATTTCCCCATTTTTTACCATTTTATTACAAAGTTATTTTGTACAATCCTGTGCGTGAACCCCTTCATGGAGGTCTTGCGCCACATTAACCATTCCATTTTGAACACAATCAGATTTTCCCCATGTGCACCGTTGGCTCACCCAGGTACCCTCCAACCTGGGCCATTTACCTCTTCTCTCCTTGTGCACTGCGTCATTTTTGGATGGTTCCTTATCGCACTTCTTGGTTTTAGTTATTATTGTTCCAGCACCCTCTTCTGGGCGCTAGTAGCTTTAGTACTAACAGCTAGTTTCCATGCGTTAGCTCTGTGCACTGAGCACCACCATTCTGGAAACAGGAGAGTTATAGACACTCTCCTTACAGTGAGGGGGTATTGAATAGGCTACTTCTATTGATACTGGACAATTAGTCATGAAGGTGTGGGGGTCTGAAAGGCGGGTGGCTCCATTGGGAACCACAAATTGTATTATAGGATCAGAACCATATTCCAATAAACCAGCAATTATCTCATTGTGTAAAATTTTGGGTGGTATGTGGGTAGGGAGGCCCAAAAACTGAACCACAAGAGTGGTATCAGAGGGAAACTGGGTACAAGTAGTTCGGAGGGGGGTGCCCTGGAACATTAGGGGATGGTAGCTGCTACTGCAGCATCAGCTTCACTTGAGAAGCTGAGATCAAAATACCACTTGAAAGGGCGGAAGTTTATGAAGCCTGAATGCTGCATAACATTCTGGGCTAATTCAATTATAGCTTTGTCTGAGTAGGGAACAACTTACAATAATCAACCTGAAGGCCAAATTGCATGTTGCTCTGGGGGAACACAAGGGGTCAACGTGGCACCGCCTGGGTTTAGGCAAGATGTAAGGCTAAGTCCTTAGGCGTAACATAGCGTCATAAAGGATTTAGAGGGCTAGCTGAGCCATCCTGAGAATGCTTTGCAATGCTCAAAAAACATTAGGAGGTGGTGCACCACTGCCCTCACTTGAGGACAGCGGGCATCAATTGCATTGACATAGGTAATGTGAATAGGGCAATAATGAGTGGAGCTGTTTTTACTAAATTTAAACTATGATTCAACAAAAGTGGGCAAATCAAGAGAGAGATGTGATTCCGTCAATTCTTGTACATGTGATGTTTCATGATTAGTTCTATTTTTGTTGCCTTCAGTATAAAGTTCTGTTCATTCTGGTCTGAAAGTTGACCTATTGAGGCTTGATTTGGGAGCAAGGATATCATCTTGCTCATCGTTTTAAATCCTGACAACATCATTTAAAATTTACCTAGTAAGTTATCATAGTAAATAATGATTCATTTATCCAGGATAAATCATATAGCATCTATGGTTTCATCAATACTAATATAAAAATTTAGTCTATAATAAAAAAAGCTAAAAATAAAAAAACTCTTTTTCTGCTCAGCATACTTTCTAAGCAATTTACACGGTTTATTAAAAGTAAATCCCGATCTCCTGCCATAGTCTTGCTCCAATGTCATCAGATTCCCTGCCAGCTTCCCCAGTGTGGGCAGCGGTGAAACTCCCCCACCATTTTCCATCTGACATGAAAACGCGCTTGTACTGGATCGCCCAGTCACACCCAAACCCCAGGACAATTCATTCCTCCCCAAAGATCTTGAAGCCCACCTCACTCAAACCTAAGTGGTACCCACTGCCCACTGGCGCTCCCCCAGAGCAACATGCGTTTTGGCCTTTGGGTTGACTATGGGAAACTTTTCCCCTACCACGACCAAGCCATTATCAAAATGGCTCAGGCAGTGATGCATCCCGCCGGTTTTATTGATTTCCACCCCTATAAGGGGTACTTTGATCTCGGCTTCACATGTAAAGCCAATGCTGCCACAGTGGCAACTGTGTTCCTGGTTTTCCATTGTACCCCTCTCCCCACAACTTGGACCCAGCTCCCAGCGGATACCACTTTGGTGGTCCAATTTTCTGGTTTGCCCACCCACCTTCCCCCTGAAGAGCTCGACCAGGAGCTGATAGAAGGTTTGGAAGCTTATGGCTCCAACCCCATCCTGCAATTTGTGGTCCCAAATGGGGCCACACGCCTAGCTGGGCCTCAGGCATATGCCACAATCAGCCCCAATTCAAGTATAATTTCCCTGTCAATCCCCCTGCACCGTTATTCTCTCCACCCCTGACCATCCGTTCTGGGCCTGCGTCAAGGGCAGATGGACGATATGTCCAATATGATTTGAGTTAGAACACTCAAAATGCAAATTCCCATCCCTAGCCACTTCCAATGGCATTGTTTTCTCATCTGCTGGCATCCATTCCACTGCACATCCCATGCCACCTTTGGTATGGGGGCACAATCCTACCTCCCCCTCCCCCAAAGCCTGTTGCTGCAGCTGCACCTGCAGCCACCAATCATCCTCCTCCTCGCCCCAGTGCCACAAATGCTCCATCCAATCCAACACAAGACTGGACCCCAGTTCAATCAAATGCATCCTCCAACAAACCAATCAAACCATAGGAATATGCCGACTCCCCAATTCAAGTCAACCAAATTCCTTATGACTTATTGTCTGAAATTGACAAGTCTAGGAATAAAATTGAGAGCTGTGATATACAAATTGAGCAGTTTGTGTATATTGACAATAGTAGGGAACTACCCCCTCGCTTATATGCCCCCCAGAAAAATGCCAAAGTGCTCTGCAGTGACCACCAGCTGGCTGTTGAAGCAATGACCAAGCCAGATTTTCGCCCTTTTCCGAAAAGCTGCTGCTAAATCAGTGGCAATATTTGTAGGAGGAATCCCTCCTCCCAATATTCCCTCCAATTTTATTAAGGTACAAAGAGACATACTGATCAAAGCCCACAAAGAAGCCAACTATGCCAATCAGCATGTGACAGAGGTAGCGCAGAATCCCAAATCAAAGATTACCTGTACCAATATCGCCACATTCAAAAAACTACCTGATGCAAGCATAAAAGCTGAACTAACTTTAACAAACTACATCAGAACCCTTATATATAGTGGATGTCTTAATACCACATCAATTATTAGAAATATATCTATACATCCCACTGAAGCCCTGATGCCCCTGCTCTCCACCGCAACCTGTGCCATGCTTTGGGATGAAGACATTATTGAGGATGTGCCCCCTGACCCCCTCCTCTTCTGCCATGATGGGATAAGAAGTTCCCGCTGTCCCACCTGGTTGGTTGAGTTTGCATTATGTGTGTGTCATCTGCTCATTTTGGGAAGTTTGTTCATTTTTTATTTAGTGAGGATTTAATTTTAAGTTTTAAGTTTTGGTAATGTCCATCTCATGGTCAGCTTACCTCAGTTGAATAAAAAAATAAAAAAACTAAAAATTTTCATAATTTTTTATATAAAGAAATTTAACTTTGTACATCATACACATTCTTAATACATATAAAAATTATTGCATGTGTGTGTGAGACATATTATTTTACAAAAAATGCACCAAAAATCACTAAGCTTAGTAGAAATACTTTACCTTTTTGGGTATTATCATAGAATAGTTTTCAAAAAAAAAATAATGTTTTAAAAAAAGTCATATATTAGATTGAAAAAGTATAATATTATAATGGCAGTCATATATTATTTTGGCTGTGCTTTTTATATTAATTCATTTAATTTATAAGCCCGTGCAGCCCGCTCCAACTTCTCCTGAGCCTTGGGCCTCAACAATCCATCAAACCCCCGCTCCCTGATGAAATACCTCGCATTACACACATCAGCCACAGGTCCTCACGGGACTAAAACCCACTACAAATGAATCCTACTCTCCATGTGAAGCGCAGAGTGGAGAATTCATATTAGCGGACATACAACCCAAAGAGGCCGCCCCTCTCCTCAGTTCACACAAGAGGTACAGGGGCTACCCATCCATGATGGCGTGATCCCCACACGGCCCCATGTCCTATCCAGGGTGGACTACCTAGACATGATGAACATCCCTTATTCCACTGAGACCCAAAAGACTATCTATAAACACGCACACCATCCTCTGTTGCAGCCTCAAGTCTGCTCCCATGTGTGGCGCTGCCTGAGGCGGGTGTGTCATACAGCTGAGCGCTCTAACGCTTTACACTCATCCTGTGTCGTGTGTGGCCAGTATGGAACACTGTTCCACCGCCTGGAGAAGTGCCCCACCTCTAAAGTGATATGGCGCGAAGTTCAACGTCTGCTGAGCCAGGATCAAACGCATCCCTTCAGTCTGTCAAGATATATGTTTGCTTCATCAATGGCCTACCCCCTTCCACCCTCCCTCTGTGCCCTGGTGGTTGCAATCGCCATGTGGACTATCCACACGATTGTCTTGGATGCCATCGCTGGCTCCATCCCCACCCTCCCAGAAGCTGTCCACAGATTCTGGTCTCACTTGGTGGACCACTTTCAAGCGTGGATGTTTGGATACCTCCCACCGCGTCGCCAACAGCTGGTCTCCTCCTGGTTCCCAGTCTGGTTCATCAAATCAGACCCCTTCCTCCACACGTGCTCAATAGTGGCTATGGCCCCTTCACACGTTCCCTTCCCCTCCCCATAAGTGGCGTTCCCGCTGGCAACAAGAGATAGCATCGCTTCTCTGGGGTGCCTCCCCTAGTACTAAGTTTGTCTTTCCTGAGTCATATTCAGAAGTGTCCGTCCCATGGTTGGCCTTCTCCACAATAAATTTAAATTTAATTTATAAGGTTCATAAGTTTTGAGAGCAGTTGATAGTTTTTATTTGATTTTAAAGTTCAACTACTAGCTTTTGCTTAGTGGTGGTTGGAGTTTTTAAGTTGGATTGATGGGCTCAATGGTTTCAGTAAGTAATTGATGGTTTAGTTAAATTTAATAGTATATTTAATTTTGCTAAGTAGTTGGTGGTTTTATATTGATTTAATAGATTTGATTTCCTAAAATTATCAATGGCTGTCTAATAAAATAATTAATTAGGTTTATCTGTACATTTTAAACCCACAAAAAAAATCTGAGGAAACTAGGGTATTGGTAAAACTAGGCTAAAGATCTCATTCTTAAAATATCACTGGTTTTGTATTTATATAGGATACACTATCTCATGAACAAATAAGCCAAAAATTACCAAACTTGGTACTTTATAAAGTTTGGGAATAGTAATATGCTAAATTTTTAATAAAATCACAGTAATCTATTATCTGTTCTATATTCTATATGATAAAACTTTTATTTCCGCTCAATCTCACTTTCAAGCAAATTTTAATAAAAAAGTTTATTTTATCTACCACCATCTAGCCACATCCATTTCCTATTTGATGTCCTCAGATCTGCCGCCTACCTCCCCAGTGTGGGGCAGCAGTGCTCCACCACCTACCATTTTCCACTCTCTGGGAAAAAATGTTCAAATGGGCTTGAATAGCACACCAAACTCTTCTGGCCAATTTGTCCCCCACAGGACTTAGCTCTCCGCCTTGCACGCATCCACCCATCTCACCCCCCATCATCTCACTCTTCCATGGCTTCACATTTGATTTTGCCTCCATGTTGGCTATGGGCGTTTATTCCCATATGCTTACAAAGCAATTGTTGAACTTGCCACCACTGCCTTTGTACCATTTGAAAAGATTAATTTCTGCCTTTTTATGGGCTATTTTAACATAGGCTTCCAGATGGAGGAGGACGCTGCTGCAGTGGCGTTGACTCCTTTGATTTACATAAATAAACCAATTCCCACTACCTATACTCACTTCCCTTCTGACATACTTGATTGTATCATTTGCAAACCTCCCTTCTCACCTCCCACCCCAAATTCTATATGAACAGCTGATGTTGGGGCTTATAGCTTATGGCTCTCAACCCAACCTTGTCTTTGCTATTCCTTATGATGCAGAGCGTCTTGCTGCCCCCCACGCCACTGCCACCATCAACCCACATTACTCTGCCATTATCCAACAAATCCCCCTACATTTTCACATTGCAGCAGCACCAGAGCATTTCTTTTGGGCTCATGTCAACAATGGTTGATAGATTTATCCCCTCTGTTTCAGATTTGACCATTCTAAAAAGTCCTGCCCCTTGCTGCTTCATCTGGTTCTGTCTCTGAAATCTTGTCAGCGGCATCTGAATGGTGTGTTTTATTTCCCCCTCCCATCTAACACTCTTGCTCGCTAGGCCAGAGTGGGAAATCTGCACCTACCACAACCCCCAGCCACATTCACCTACCTGAATTTACCCCAGCCAATTGGAATCAGGCTTGGCCCACTGCTTGCCCTCAAGCAGCTCCCCATTCGCCTACTACCACCCACCTTAATCCTGCATCCACTACTCCCGTGAACCAAAATCCATGGTCCCTATTAGATGATGTTAATGAATCAGTTGTGATAGTCTGTAAGCCAGTTGATGAATCGGGTGAGGAAGCCCCAGATGGGTATGACTGAAGGAATTTTTCCTCAGATTTTGACAAACTTATACCTCCCAGATGTTATTCCCAAAACCCAATGCTATCCCCTTCCAGAGTGAACGCCAACTTGCCTTAGCAGCGGTGGCCTCCCCCATTGTTACTAACTCTGTATTGCAGTGGCAAATTATGTTGAAGAATTCCACAAAAGCCTAACTGTAGCTAACTTCCCCCTGATTTTCCTGAAAATGTGCGGGAAATTATCAACAAATTGGTTAAAGTTGCCAAAGCCTCTGCCATTCATGTTGCTGACCTATCAAACTTTGACCCAAAAAGTGTTATCAATATGCAAAATATTGCCAGTTTTCCCTACTTTCTGATGCCCTCCTGCAGGCTGAACATCATCTGGAAGAATTAGTCAAAGCTATCATCAAGGCTGATATTGTGCATCTCAATCCTTTTAGACTACACCTCAACCCCCACCATGCTGACGCCATTTACACCCTTTCTCTCAGCCTCAATCCACTTCTACAATGCTGATTCCAATGATGTGGTTGATGTGAATGTGGATGTGCCACCCATCCCTTCCTCCCCCTCTGCCATGGTAGGTTAGTGTTTCTCCGCTCCCTGCCTGATTGGAGGTTTTATTTTTGTTCCATTTTTCCATATTTTGTTTTAGTTTTGTTTGCCCTTTAAATATTGGTAATGTTTGTTCCCTAGTCACATGCCTTGAATAAAAGTTGAAGATATATTTTATATAAGATCTAAAAATTATATGATTCTAATGGTAAATATATATCAATCTAGCTGAGCGTTTTGGTATCCATAAAATTTAATAGATTTATGTTTTGATAAGCGAACATTAGTTTTTTGTTTTATAAGTTCAACAATTAGTTTTGGCTAATTTATTGGTAATTTTTGGTTAATTTGATGGGCTCAATGGCTTTAGATAAATAGTTGATGGTTTAGTTAATTCAATGATTTCAATTGGCTTTGAGTGAGTGGTTGATAGTTTATGGTAAAATGACAGTTCTTATGGTTTTGGCTAAATAATTGATCACTTTACTAATTTGATAGGTTTAATTGATTTTGGCCAGGTGGTTAGTGGTTAGATAAATCAATAGGTTTAATGTTTTATAACTTATTTATGGCCATCTACCAATTTAAAATCTAAAACAATTTGTTTACAATCATCTGGTAAAATACAAACCCAAGCAAAGCTGGGTTGCTTGGCTAATTTAATTATAATTTAGATAATCATATTACTATTAACATTTCTATGGTCTCATTAGCTCTAGTATTAATTTCATTTAAGGTTGTTAATGTTTTTTGAATAAACATAACTATATAATATGAGGGGTGGAAGGCGAGTCAGTAAGGGCGTATGGCTACCAACCTGAAGGTTGCAGGTTTGATTCCCGCCCTTCACACATTGATCAGGGTGCCAGCCAAAGGAAGCTATTGGCGGTTAGTAGGTCTCATAACACAAAAACCTCACCCATGACGTAACCAGAAAAATTTGAGTCCTGATCCGGAGGTGGAAAAACTTTCTTTGACAGAGTTGACCCTGTTCAGGTTTCATGTCATTTCTTTCTTTCAGTAATGCCTGTCCCCTGGTCAGCTTGCCTCAGTTATATAAAATAACTATATAATATGGTATTAGTAGGGACTTTTCTCTCTCATTTCAATCACTTTTGCAACCCATTCAATTCAAGTCTGAATCTAGTTTGATAATCTCACAGAGGAGATTAGTCTGCGCCCATGTCAGGGAGCAGTTGGGCAAGTAAGGTAAGAGGAGCAGGTGGGAGGCCCGCAGCCTCAAACGTTTGAAAACACCCTGGAGAAACTGGCAGAATAGAAAAAAATTTTAAAAAACTGGCGGTCACTATTTCCCCAGAAATCCTCGCTTGGCAAGCATGATGCAACCAGTACATCAATACGCTGCACTCCCAGCCACTTTTGTTGGTTGAATACGGAGTCCGCGTGTTTCTGGACATCCAACAAACAGGTCTATGGGAAAAATTTTGTGGGGATGTGTGCACTTTTTTCCCAACCGCGGTGTACGTTGCACCTCACTCCATGTCACGCAGTTGGCTGGACCTAGGTTTCAAAAACAAGGAGGCAGCAGATGAGGCTGCTGCAGTGCACGTAGTGATCAACCTCCCCAAAGGGCAACAGGTCATCAAAATAAAACGCACTAGATGGACAAAATCCAACCAAATTTTCCTCACGTTTGACTTTTTGCCTACTATGGTAAAATGTGACATTTTGGAGCAACACCTGAAAGATGGTCTCACTGTCTACAGCAAAATACAATCTTTCAAAATGCAATTCTTTATGCTGATGCCACACCTGTGCACCAGCAAAGCCATCGCAGTTCTGACCCCAACTGAGGAGATCATGAAGAACCTAACCCAGATCCCGCACTCCACTTTTATTAATATTGAAGGGCATAACGCCCACCCTTTCTGGGTAACCGTGGACAACGCGCCCCCCATCTGCACCCACTGTGATGCGTTTGGCCATAAGGCATATGCATGCCCCACCAAGGAGGGCGTCACATTCCAAGAACACCCCTCAGCGGCCATGGCCAGCAGAGAGGTGCACTATGAACCAACCACAAGCACCAAAGAGGCTTTCCCATGGGGAGCACAAGGTTGCTACCTACTAGTAAAGCCTACCTCCCCGCAAGAGTGGAAGAAGGCCAAGCAGGCCCGTAGGGCCACAGCCAAGGAAGCAGCCAAAGTCACCACCACTATCCCACACTCCCAACGCCAGGAGGACATCAAAACCTTCGCGGTGGAAGCAAATCAGGAATCCATCAACCAATCAGATTGGGAAGTCCATGCTGATTGGGCCACCCAATCTGAGGATCCGATGGGGGACTCGATCTCACTCAATTGTTGCAACCAAGCTCTAGTTGAAACCAACCTGGGGCCCATCATACCTGAAAAAAAAAAATTTCAACCCGCTCAATGGTGCACCAAACTCATCCACACCACAAAAATTTGTCCAACGTCAGGGAAACAAAAAGTGAAGGCAAAAGCCAATGCAAACCTTTCTGCTAAAATAACAAAACTACTGATAGTGTTGCTGCAAACACCTGTGCTGCCATGAAGGCCCATGGGGATCTAGAGGAGGCTAGTGGGCCTGGGTGCCCACCCCCTCACACCTAAGGTGCGATGGGGGAAACCTTCACTTTAGGGATGTTGAATATCACCGGAAACAAGGCCTTGCTGTCCCAGGCTAGGAAACTAAGTTTTACTACAAAAATTTTCTCGTGGACATCCTGGCCATCCAGGAGTCCCACTGTCCACGAGGTTCCAAGGAGGCTTGGAAAACCATGCTCCTCCCATCCCTATCCTTTTGGTCAGAGCACTGTGGGGTGCTTATTCAGAAAAATAATTTTTTCAAATTTTTTTCTATTGTCAGAAACCTTCCTCAATGGCCGAGTCCTCATTGTCACTATCTCATGGGCTGACGTGGTACATGCTATCATCAACATCTATGCCCCAAATGGTGCATGAGAGCGTCAGCAATTTTTCTTGTTGGTCAAATCCCTCCCGCTACCCCTAAACCCTTTCATAGTCAGCGACATGAACTGTTGGCTAAACACTCCAATGGACTAGTGGCCTTCCTCCTCCCATGCCCCCAGGGTCACGTTGAACTTCGCGTTCTAAAGGCCACCCTTGGGTTAATGGATGCGCTGCCACAGCAAGCCCCACTGCTCAAGAACATGACGCGCCCCCACATCCACAATGGCCAATTAAAGTCCATGACCCATATCGACCTTATCCTTACACTGGCAAAATTCCAACCCCACATATCCCACTTCAAAACAACAAAAATGGAATTCTCCAACTAACTACTGGTCTCAATAACCTACCACCTACCTATCACAGCGGCTAAGGCCCCACATTGGTGCAAAATCCGCCCCCCAAGCTCGCATCACCAGGATTTTCCACTTGGGTGGAATCAGCAACTTTGGCAAAAGAGTTTGTTGCACCGTTTTGCATAGACCCCATTTCCACATAGGCAACCTTCAAAGAAGATATCATCCGCTACTCTCGCCACCTCTCCTCCAGATGCTCATGAGCCACATCAGCTGTCATTTTGCGCGCTCTGGCAGAGTTGGCACACCTGGAGTCCAACATCCCAGCTACAGGATACAGCTCTGCATGGGGTTGGAAGTGGGCAGAGGCAGCCGCCCACCTCAACGCGCTCGTAAGGCAACACAAACATTGGGTTTGTGTTCAGTACAGGGCCAAATGCATCACAAAAGGCGACAAGTGCACCGCATATTTTTTTAAAAAATTTCGCACCACGCCAGAGCGTGGCCTGCACACAGGTGTGAAGATCGGATGATTCCATCACGGATACACCAGCCAAAGTGGCAATCAAAACACAAAAGTATTACTCCAAGTTGTACCAATCCAATCCAATTCAGCTGGCCGAAGTGGCGGAATTTCTCAACTGAGCCCACATCTGCACCATTTCCTGATACCCAGAAATAATGAATTTGATTACTCCAAACAAATCATGGACAGCCATCTGTGGTGCACCAAACTGAAAATGCCCAGGCCTGGATGGCATTCCATATGAATTCTACAAAAAGTACTTCAAATATATATCCCCACTACTGTTGGCCTCATTTAACCAGAGCCTTTTGGAAACGCGCCTCCTGCCAGGAGGACAAGAGGCCTTCACTGTCACACTCTTTAAGAAAGGGGACAAGCTAGACTTAGCCAACTGGTGCCCCATTTCTTTAACTAACACGGATACAAAAATTTTAACAAAAATCATGGCTAACCGTTTAGGGATTTTAGCATCTGCCACCATCTCCCCAGAACAATTTGTTTTCATACCCAGAAGGTCGATTTGGGAAAAAGTGCACTCTGTGGCCAATTCATGCCAGTCCACAGCCTCTGGGGCACTTGCATGCTTGGACCAACAGAAGGCCTATGATAGAGTAAACTGGGAATACCTTAGGGCCTGCCTCCATCAATTCTGCTTACCCCCTCGCTTCATCAACTGGGTGATGCTGCTCACGGAATCTGCAACAATGGCAGTATGTGGCCCTGGCTTCCTAACGGAAGTAGTCCGCCCTCAAAGGGGCTTGCGACAAGGGGACCCCCTTAGCCCACTCTTATATAACTTCAGCCTTGACCCACTACTTCAAAACGTGAATGCCCAACTCACTGGGGTCCATGTGCCAGGTCAAGCCCCAGTCAATATGATGGCATTTGCAGAAGACTGTGTGGTTGGGGTTTCTAATAATAAAGATGCATGTGCACTTGAAGCTCTCATCCAGGAGTATTCCTGGGTAAGTAACGCTGCACTGAACGCCTCCAAACCCGAAATCATCCTCCTTGGTCGGTCTCAAAACTGCTGGGCCCCTGCAACCAGTGCTCAGCCTGGCCCATCTGCTCACACACGCGCTCGCCCTCCCAGCTCACCCCAAACTGCCCCAATGGTGCTCCCCTTCATGCCACGCCCTACCATAGGGCCAGTCCGCCATCTGGTCTGTGTGGGTGGAGGCAGGCAGATACGCATCAGCAGTAATGGAGAGTCATATTATAGATAACGTGACAAAGCGCATCGCCTCCCTCAGAACCCACCCTACTTCCCTTACCAGCAGGGTCGTTTTGGCCAACTCTATGCTCCTCTCCAAAGTCTGGTTTGGAGCCCACGCCATCCCCTTCTCCCCAAGCTTCTTCAAATCCTTGCATGCCCTGCTGCAAGGATGGCTTTGGTCAGGCTGCCCTCCACCAGTACGGTTAGAAGTCATGTTTGGCCCTTATCATCATGGTGGCATGGGCCTGCTTGACTTCAGAGCCCATGCGGCCAAGATCTTGGGTACCTGGATTGTGGCCGTCACCTCCCCCATACTCCCCTCCCAACACTGGTCCCGCGCGGCCCACTCCAACTTCTCCCACGCCTTAAGCCTCAACAATCCTTCGAACCCCCAATCCCTGATGAAGTACCTGGCTTCACACCCATCGGCCACAGGTCCTCACGGGACTAAAACCCACTATAAATGAATACTCCTCTCCATGCGGAGTGCTGAGTGGAGAATTTGTATTAGCGGACATACAACCCAAAGAGGCCCCTTCTCTCCTTAGTTCACACAAGAGGTACAGGGGTTACCCATCCATGATGGCGTGATCCCCACACGGCCCCATGTCCTATCCAGGGTGGACTAACTGGACATGATGGACATCCCATACTCCATTGAGACCCAAAAAACCATCTGGAAATACGCTCACCATCCTCTGTTGCAGCCTCAAATCTGCTCCCATGTGTGGCGCTTCCTGAGGCAGATATACCATACAGCTGAGCGCTCTAACGCTTTACACTCATCCTGCGTCATGTGTGGCCAGTATGGAACTTTGGTTCACCGCCTGGAGAAGTGTCCTACTTCTAAAGTGATATGGCGCGAAGTTCGACGTCTACTGGGCCAGAATCAAACACATTTCTTCAGTCTGTCAAGAGATATGTTTGCTTTATCAACGGCCTCCCCCTTCCACCCTCCCTCCATGCTCTGGTGGTTGCAATCGCCATGTGGACCATCCACACGATTGTCTTGGATGCCATCGCAGGCTCCATCCCCACCCTCCCAGAAGCTGTCCACAGATTCCAGTCTCATTTGGTGGACCACTTTCAGGTGTGGATGTTTGGATACCTCCCACCACGCTGCCGACAGCTGGTATCCTCCTGGTTCCCAGTTTGGTTCATCAAATCAGACCCCTTCCTCCACATGTGTTCGATTGTGGCTATGGCCCCTTCACACGTTCCCTTCCCCTCCCCATAAGTGGCGTTCCCGCTGGCAACAAGAGATAGCATCGCCTCCCTAGGGTGCCTTCCCTGTTACTAAGTGTTGTCTCATTTGGGTCAATTTTGGAAGTTACCATCCCATGGTCGGCCTTCCCCGCAATAAATTTAAAATTTAATTATGATATTAGTAGGGGATAATACCCTGTGGTAGAGTACATACTCACTGCCACTACCTCCCTGAGTTTGATTCCAGTAGTGGACTTTGGGTAGGGGACAATTATGACTGTGTTGGCGTTGTGCACCAATGCCCCAAACCAAGATAGCAAATAGCAAAGGCGGTCCATGGAGTTCCTGGCCTATCATATGCCATGCATGGAGGTTTTATAGGTTTTATCCTCCTTTCCCATTTCTTTTATTCCCCTTAATTGGTGCAATATCATCCCCAGGTCAGCCCATATCAAATAAAATTTAAAATATAGCATAAAGTAAAAATCTCTTTCTGCTTGGTGTAACTTTCTGAGCAAATCTTATAAAAAAGAAGCAACAAATTTTAATTGCCCACTGTAGTTTTGACCTGATGTCCTCAGATTCCCTGCCAGATGCTCCAGTGTGGGGCAGCAGTGAAACTCCCCCACCAAATTCCATCTGGCAAGAAAATGTGCTCAGACTGGATCGCCCAGTTATACCAAACCCCTGGGGTATTTTCCTCCCAAGGATCTCAACACCCACCAAGCTTGTATCTAAGTGGTGCCTCGTTGTCCCCTGGTGCTCCACTGGAGCAACATGCATTTCATCCTTAGGGTTGATTATGGGAAACTTTTCCATTACCATTACCAATTCATTATTTAAATGGCTTAGGCAGTGATGATTCCCACCAGTTTTATTAATTTCTGCCCCTATAAGGGGTATTTTGATCTTGGCTTCACCTGTGAAGCTGATGCCGCCACTGCGGCAACTCTGCCCCTGGTTTTCCAGGGTACCCCTCCCCCAAAATTTGGACACAGCTCCCAGCGGATACCACTTTGGTGGTTCAGTTTGCTGGTTTGCCCACCCACCTCCCCCTGCGATGCTCCACCAGGAGCTGATGGACGGTTTGGCAGCCTATGGCTCTGACCCCATCTTACAATTTGTGGTCCTAAATGGAGCCACACGCCTCGCTGGGCCTCAGGAATATGCCACAACCAGCCCTGAATTTAGTAAAATTGCCTTGTTGATTCTCCCTCGCGCCATCATTCCTTCTGCCCCTGACCATCCATTCTGGGCCTGCATCAAGGGCGGGCAGATGATCTTTCCATCCTGTTTTGAGTTATACCACTAAAGACATAAGCCCTTCCTTAGCTGCTTCTGATGGCTCTTATTTTTGTCCACCAGCTTCCAATCCACTGCCGACCCTGCACCAGTTTTGGTATGGGGTATGATCCTACCTTCCCCTCCCCCAAAGACTGTTGCTGCAGCCACGCCCACAGCTACCAATCAGCCTCCTCCTCACCTCAGTGCCACAAATGCTCCCTCCAATCAAGAATCAGCTTGGACCCCAGTTCACTCTCATGAATTCTCCAATAAACCAACTAAACCTCAAACATATGCCAATTCCCCAATTCGATTCAACCAAAATCTTTGGGATCTATTGGCTGAAATTGATGAGTCCAGTAATATTATTGAAGACTCCACTATCCAACTCAAGCGGTTTGTATATGCTGACCACAACGTTAAGCTGCCCCCTCATTTATTCTCCCCCAGCAAAGTGCCAAAACGTTCCGTGGTGACCATCAGCTGGCTGTTGAAGCAATGGGTAAGCCAGATTGTTGTCCTCTCCACAAAGCTGTCACCAAATCAGTGGTGATGCTCACAGGAGGAATCCCTCCTCCCACAATCCTCTCCACCACCAATACGCTCCAAAAGAATATGTTGATCAAATCTCACAAAGCTGACAATGACACCATCCAGCACGTGGCAGTGGTAGCACGGGATCCCAAAGCCAAGACTACCTGCACCAATATTGCCACATTTGTGAAGCTCTCCAATGCATTCATGAAAGCTGAATCAGCTTTGATCAATTATATTATCTCTCTTATGGTCAACTGCTGTCTTCCTGCCACCCTGATCATCAAAGATTTCGCTCCGCATCCTGCTGACACCATGACGCCCTTGCTCTCCACTGTAGCCCATGCCCTGCTTTGGGGTGAAGATGATGCTGAGGATGAGCCCCTGATCCCCCCTTCTGCCATGATGAGATAGGCAGTTCCCTCTGTCCCCCTGGTTGATTGTGTTAGCGTTTTGTGTGGCGTCCGCTCATTTTGGGCAGTTCATTCATTTTGTTCAGTGAGAATTTATGTTTGCTCTTCAAGTTTCAGTAATGTCTGTCCCCTGGTCAGCTTACCTCGGTTAAATAAAATATGGCATTAGTATCCAAAACACATGTCTTAACCCTTATTGAAGGGTAATTTAGATATCTCATGTGATTATATATAATTCTTAAAACTATGATATCATGATCTTATCTTCACATACTATATCTTACCATAAATTCATTGATTTCAAATATGATATAATATTGATATTTGATAAGTAATTAAGTTTTTTTCTAAATACTTTCTAAAGTAACTTTGGTTAAGTATATATTTAGAGGTTTGTTACCAAATTTTTTATATTTTCTTCTTATCACTGTTAATATAATTTATATACTGTCCATTTCTTGTCATATAATATTCTTACCAAGCTCTATGAACGTTTTCTTAAGATTCTAGTTAGCCTTTGTTATTTCTAGTTGTATCCAATTCTCTCTTTAATTTCTTGCATATGCTATAAATTTACCTTCTATTTTGATATAGTTGTTATTGCTAGTTTTTATACAGTTTTCTAGAATGTATAGATTAACAGGTTTAGTGATGATAAAAAATATTTATAGCTGCTTAGTAGCTATCTAGAATAAGTTAAATATTTAGTAAGGGGTATAGATTTTTTGGAATTGAAGAAATCCAGAAAGATGTTTGCTCGCTGGTGCTTCACCACTGGATTCCACAACCAAGTTGTTAGATAAAGCCAAAAATCACTAATAAGTAAAAAAGCTAGTTTTTGTAAATTTTATTAGTGAAAGCTCAGAAAAAGAAAAAAAAAAGAACCCTCTTGATATCTGACCAGTCAGTATTTAAAATGTATCAAGAGTCAAAGGGAATTCAAGGATAAGTTTGGAATGGCTTGTTACAGTCCAAAAAGGAAATATACGAATTCAGCCTATTAAAGCTCAGAAAAATTGCTTCAGTTTGGCTTAATGACAGATAGGGAGTTTGTTTTTGGCAGTATGTACCCGTGGGGTAACAATTAAATAAATTTCAGTCAAAGCCTTTAGCTAAAATTATTTCGCCTTGGGGACCACTGCCATGCTTATAAAAGGGGGTGGTCCCTGCTTAGGTGTTTGAAGGAAATTAGACGTGGCAGGGGGAGAAACCGCCAATAGACTCCCTGGGTTCCGGGTTGGGATCATCTAGTACTAAAAAAAAGACTCCCTGGGTTCCCTTGCATGGTCAGGGCAATTTGACTACCCAACTTCATGCTAATTGCCTGTTTAGTATTTGTAACAGTTACCCCAATTTTTGGGGTTCCACCAAGAATCTACCAGGGTTTTTTGGCCAATATAGTTGTTATTATTATTAAAAATTGCTCTTATGATCATTGCAAGCTTTTAAATGTCTGACATTTCTCTTTTTTGGCCTATCTTGCCCCAAAACATTCTTATTTTGCAGCTGGGAGGGTAAATGTCTGACATCACCCCCCTCAAGAATGTTGGGGGGAGAATAAGGCTGTAGGAATTGGCCATGTACCCAATTAATGGTATCCCAGTAGCCAGGGATTTTATGGAGTACTCATTGCCTCTTTTGTAGGTGATGGTGAAAGGACCCTCCCAAATGAATACAAGCTACCACTTCTAGGAGCGATGCAGTTATGGTATTATAATACCATGGTAGACAATTGGAATGTAGGTAGGGGTTCAGAGCTCATTGGCAGCCTGCCCTTCTTTTGTCACCATTTTTACTAAATTGGTCATAGCCTCATATTGGAGTTGGATGATGCGCTGAGCCAATCTTCTCATGACTTTCTCAGGTTCCTCAACTATAGAGTAGAACACATCTTTAGCTAAGAAAACAGGTATTTCTGGCTCCTGCCCATAAAAGACATGGAATGGGAACATTTTCAAGATCCAGTGGTAGCTAATCTGGTAGGCCATAAGGGCACTGGGTAAGAATTGATTCCAGTGAAGTGAACCATAAGAGGCCATTTTTCGTAGGATGAAGACCAAGGTTCCATTTTCTCTCTCCACATTCCCATTGGTAGATGGATTGTATGGAGCTGAGAATAGTTTGTGGGCTCCCATGGAGGTAGCCAGGATTTTGACTACTCTGGAGGTGAAGTTCTTACAATTATCGCAGAGTAGTACTTTAGGACAGCCATGTTAAGAGAAAAAAAATTTTGTGTAAAATGTGGCTGTGCTTTGGCCATTTGGGCAGGGAGAGCCACGGCTTCAACCCACTTAGTGAAGTGGTCAATGGCTATAAGGATAAATCTGTTTCCATTAGTTGTCTAGGGAAGGGGAACTACTAGATCCATAATGATGGTGTGGAAGATTGTTGAGGGGTAGTTGGTTGATACTGGCATCTAGCCTTAAAGCTGGATTGTTTCTTACACATAAGGCAGGCTTCCAAGACATCAATAATTGATTCCATGATTCCATCCCAAAAGTACTGATCCTTAATCCACACATGAGTTTTCTTTGCCCATCCATGACTTAGAGTGGAGTGAGCTTCTAAGATAGCAGGTAAACATTCTGAGGGCCAGAGGTAAGGCAGCCATTTTTCCCCCACCTGATTATGTAATTTCCTGTTCTCTACTTTGATGTTGCGGGAGTGTTGGGCTAACATCTTCTGGACAGGATCATCTCTCATATTCCATTCATTTGTGGTCATTAAGAGGACATGTAACCTCTTCACCTCACTATTATCCAAGTAAAGGACTGGCAGCTGATTCAACCCATCAAAATTCATGTGACAGGTCCCAGCACAGTGTTCAATCTTCATATTATAATACTGGAGCTTTAGAGCCCAGCGAGTTAACCAGCCAATAGGATTGCTCATATTCTGTAACCACTTCAATGAAGCGTGGTCCATAACTACAGTGAAGGTGGTCCCATATAAAAAATGGCAGCAGTGCTTAACAGCTAACAAAATGGCAAGGCACTCCTTCTCTGTAACACTGTAGTTGCGTTCCACCTTAAAAAGCATCTTACTGAAATAGGATACAGGAATATCTACACCGTTTTCAAAAAATTGGGCTAAGATGGTCCCAATGGCATAGTCTGAGGCATTGGTAAATAAAATAAAGGTTTGTTATAATCTGGGTGCCATAGGATAGGGCGTTGTTGCAGCAGTTGCTTCAGCGTCTCAAAAGCGTCCTTCTGTTCCAAACCCCACTGAAAAAGGATTATTCTTGGTTAATAGGCGGATAAGGGGCTCTCTGAGTTGGGCAAACTTAGGGATGAATTGATGGTAATACCCCATCATCCCTAGAAATACCTGAATATCCCATAAATTTTTAGGAGCCAGCTTTTTTGAGATGACTTTGACCTTGTCCCTTCATGGGTTAAATCCATTCTTGGGAAATGGAGTGGCCAAGAAAATCTAATTTTCTTTGGAAGAAGGTATACTTTCAGGGTTTCAACTTAATATTTGACTTATGTAACCGTTGAAACACTTCCTTCAGGTGATCAAGATGTTCATTGAAGGTTTTTGAGAACACCGTAATGTCATCAAGATAGATAATGACACAAGATTAACTTCAGGCCCTGAAAATATGATACATCAAACATTGGAAAGTGGCAGGTGTGTTGCACATCCTTGAGGTAATTGTGTGGGTTGGAGAGACTTTCACTATAAATAAGTGTGCATTTCTCTTGATCTTGAGGAGAAAGGTCCATTTTCCAATATCCACTAGCCAAATCCATGGCAGAAAAAAAGTTGAATTTGGAGAGTTAGTGCTAGAGCGTCATCAATATGGGGATACAAATAGCTATCCTTTTTGTGAGGTTATTTAATTTTTGGTAGTCCATGACTATCCTGAATGACCTCCATTTTTATTAGAAAAAGGGTGGAAGACTAAGGGCTTTGTGAAGAAACTAATAACTCTGCATCTAATAATTGATGGAGCTTTATCCTCATTTGCTGTTCCTCCACCTTTGACTTTTGATAAGGTTTGGACCTAATAGGACAGGCATCACCCACATTGATGTAGTGGTTCCAGCCCTTCATATGGCCATAGTCAGTATCTGACTTTGAGAATATGTTCTATATGTCCTTCTAGTAAAGTATGGACTTTTTCAGCTCATCTGGGGTCAGCTCATCCAAGATATGGAAATTGGGTAAAATACACACCAGGTTATCCATTGGCAATCCCAAATCTGTTATAGAGCCAATGGAGTAAATTTGTTTAATGTCCTCCAAAGGGATTAACAATCCTCTTCCAATCTCCTGGTGTTTTCTTATAACCATGTCCTTGCCAGTAATGTTTACCAGCAGAATAGTAATAGGCCTCTGGTAGGCTGGGTCTAGTATCTTAGGAAATACCCGAGGCTCCAAGGGCTAACACCCTCAAGACATATGATATGCAACAAGCAGTGGTGTGAGATTTGGAGCGTGATTTTAGTGTCAACCATTCGTTGTTCACCAGGCTTTTTCAAGACCTCGTCTGCAGCATAGAAAGGGATACCATCCCTAGCATCCACTAAATTGGCAATTTTTTTGTATTGCGCTCAGACGTGGTATAATACAAAGTCATAGCGGAAAAGGGGTATTCATCCAGGGAAGAGTATTTGTTCTTGCTGGGATCTTTATTGAATAATAAGAAAGGGACTTTGTAGTTGGGTAATGAGAGGAAACCTTGTTTCATGTTGACTATTCCCTCATACTCAATCATAAATTGGGTACCAATGAGCATATCATATGCATTGTTGTCCAAGGCCATTGCAGAAGCTGATAAGATAAGCTTCCCTAATTGAATGGGATGGGAAGAGTATGCCCCAATAGCACAGGTATTGATTGGGACTGCGGTTCCAAATTCTTAAGTGTACTACAAGTCAGGCGCTAGCTGTATTTTTTGATAAGCTTAGTGGAGATCACGTTATCTGTGGAACCAGTGTCCAGGATTGCCATTAATCAAAATTTTTGAATGACCACTTCAACCTTGATGAGTGTTCCTCCAAAGTTAGGCGACAAAGCTAAGACCTCCTTGAGCTGGAATGTGGAGGTTAGTTTTTGAGCAGTCTCAGGGTATTATCAAGGATGGATTTCATAGTATGGACCCGCTAATGAGGTCAAATCAAGCCAGCTAAGAATTGATCGCCATTGCTGGTAGTGTCAATAATCTTAAGACACCATAGAACTTGGCTGAGGTATGTTTCCTCAGGTATGGTGGTCTTGTCTACTCCTCCAGCGTTCAAATGATCAGGAATCTCTACTTATGCGGGGTCTCCCAATATATAGTAACCAATGTCATTGTAACCCCCCTCAGATTCATCTCCAAGGGTATTCTCAACCACTGGTAAGGCCACAATTGAGGTAGGGGAGACGACCACATGAGGTGGGTTAGTCATCCTCTGAACATATGTCTTTCCAGAAATCCCTTTATTGTCACAGGGGTTACCATTGTGGTGCACAAATACCAACTTAGCTGGAGGGGAAAGCATAGTAGAGGTCTCCAATTTATGAGAAGGAGCGATATTTTTTAAGTGGCACTGAGGAAGCAGGTTTCACTAAAATTATAGGCACAGGTGGGATCACCCCCAACTGTTCTGCATGTGAAAGCTTTTCTAACGGTTAGAACTGAAGGTTTCACCTCAGCTTCATTCGTTGTTGCACATGGATGGAAATTGGCAAAGTCTAAAAGAGACTTTTTTATGTTGCGGATGGTTTTAAAGTGGCGTTTCACTAAAATGATATGCCTGACGAGAGAGGGTTGAGAAGCTAACCCAGTTAGCACAGCTGTGATAGCATCATCCAGGGTTAGCATGTTAAACGTTGACAACCTTTGCGCAGCAAGGTAAAATCACACAGCAAAGGCAGCGGTTGATTCGCCCTCATACATGCTAAGGCGCATAAAGGCCTGTTTGTCCCTGTTTAGACTCTTCTATGATCTAAATTAAGCCAAAATAGCCTCCTTCACCTCTACCTAGGTGTGCAGAGTGGCCATATAAGGCACTATCATCTCTTGTGCCAAGCGACTTAAGCAAGGGAGGATGTGGTGAACTTTTTGCTTATCAGTGGCACCATGCATGGCAGCTTCATAAACTTGCAAAAAGGAAGCAATGCTCCCTTCGCCGGGGTTGTACTTGTCTTTAAGAGGAGGTTTTAATGGGCGCTGCTCAAGTTTTTTGAGACGGGATAACATGCTTGCTAGTTTCTTTTCAAGGGCAACTATTCTAGATTCAGTTTGAAAAGGAAGAGTGGGAGGATTACTCCCTTTTAAGGCCTCCATTTTTGAGATTTTTTGTTTTTGGTATACTGGGTTAGCCCCTGTAGTAAGCACTACTTTGTAAGAATCCAGCTATATGTTTTCTCGCTGGTGCTTCGCCACTGGATTCCACTGCCAAGATTTTAGATAAAGCTAAAAAACACTAATAATTAAAAAAGCTATTTTCTATAGGTTTTATTAATGAGAGCTTAGGAAAAGAGAAAAATGAACCCTCTCTTAATATCCAACCAGTCAGTATTTAAACTATATCAAAGGTTGAAGGAAATTTAAATATAATTTTGGAATGGATTGTTACAATCCAAAAAAAGAATATGCAAATTCAGTCTATCAAAGCTTGGAAAACTTGCTTTACTTTGGCTGAACGATGGATAGGGAGTTATTATTTAGGAAGTATGTACTCGTGGGGTAACAATTTAAAAAATTTCAGCCAATCCCCTTTGGCTAAAATTATTTCACATTGGAGGACCTCCGCCACACCTATAAAAGGGGTGGTCCCTGCTTAGGTGTTTGCTTTGGAATAGACATGACCTGAGGAGAAACTTCCAATGGACTCCCCAGGTTTCCTCATGTGGTCAGGGCAATTTGACTGCCCCAATTCATGCTAAATGCCCAGTTGATATTTGTAACAGTGTTACCCCAATTTATGGGGTTCCACTGAGAATCAACCAGGATCTTTCGGCTGAGAAAATTTTTATCAATAATTAAAATTGCTCTTATATTCATCGCAAACTAATAAATGTCTGACATTTCCCTTTTTTGGCCTATTTTGCCCCAAAACATTCTTATTTTTGCAGCTGTGAGGGCAAATGTCTGACAAATGTGATGAATTCAATTATATTTAGTTTAGTAGTTGGTGGTTTTTAATTAAATTAATAGATTCAATAGCTTTACTATGAGATTTGACGTT
The DNA here is from genome assembly GCA_022478985.1 of Massospora cicadina. NCBI lineage: Eukaryota > Fungi > Entomophthoromycota > Entomophthoromycetes > Entomophthorales > Entomophthoraceae > Massospora > Massospora cicadina. The sequence continues at coordinate 55,517 of JAKSZP010012152.1, read as the reverse complement.
ACTTAATAAAGTTTGATAGATTTAATTACTGTAAACCTTATGATGTCCATCTACCAAAAGTGACATCAGATTTAAATACTATCAAATCAATCGAATACCCACTTATTACTCTGCCAAAAATGATATGCCAATATAGTATATAATTATATATATATTTTTTAAATTTTAAATTTATTGCAAGGAAGGCCGACCATGGGACAGACACTTCTAAATTTGACCCAAAAGAAACAAAACTTAGTAACAAGGAAGGCACCCCAGAGAAGCGATGCTCTCTCTTGTTGCCAGCGGGAACGCCACTATGGGGAGGGAGGAGGGAACGTGTGAAGGGTCATAGCCACAATTGAACACGTTTGGAGGAAAGGGTCTGATTTGATGAACCAAACTGGGAACCAGGAGGAGACCAGCTGTTGGCGACGCAGTGGGAGGTATCCAAATATCCATGCCTAAAAGTGGTCCACCAAATGAGACCAGAATCTGTGGACAGCTTCTGGGAGGGTGGGGGTGGAGCCTGTGATGGCATCCAAGACAATCGTGTGGATAGTCCACATGGCGATTGCAACTACCAGAGCATGGAGGGAGGGTGGAAGGGGAGGCCATTGACAAAGCAAACATATCTCTTGACAGACTGAAGGGATGTGTTTGATCCTGGCCAAGCAGACGTTGAACTTCGCGCCATATCACTCTAGAGGTAGGACACTTCTCCATGCAGTGGAACAGCGTTCCATACTGGCCACACACGACGCAGGATGAGTATAAAGTGTTAGAGCGCTCATCTGTATGGTACACCCACCTTAGGCAGCGCCACACATGGGAACGGATTTGAGGCTGCAACAGAGGATGGTGTGCATATTTCCAAATAGTCTTCTGAGTTTCAATGGAGTAAGAGATGTCCATCATGTCCAGGTAGTCCACCCTGGATAGGACATGGGGCCGTGTGGGGATCACGCCATCTTGGATGGGTAGCCCCTGTACCTCTTGTGTGAACTGAGGAGAGGGGCGGCCTCTCTGGGCTGTGTGTCCACTAATACGAATTCTCCACTCAGTGCTCTGCATGGAGAGGAGGATTCGTTTTTAGTGGGTTTTAGTCCCGTGAGTACCTGTGGCTGATGGGTGTGAAGCCAGGTATTTTATCAAGGAGTGAGGGTTTGATGGATTGTTAAGGCCCAAGGCGCGGGAGAAGTTGGAGCAGGCCGCGCGGGACCAGTGTTGAGAGGGGAGCGTAGGGGCGGTGATGGCCGCAATCCAGGTGCCCAGGATCTTGGCAGCATGGGATTTGAAGTCAAGCAGGCCCATGCCACCATGATGACGAGGGCCAAACATGACCTCTAGCCGTACTGGTGCTGGGCGGCCTGACCAAAGCCATCCTTGCAGAAGGGCATACAAGGATTTGAAAAAGCCTGGGGAGAAGGGGAATGGCGTGGGCTCCAATCCAGACTTTGGAGAGGAGCATAGAGTTGGCTAAAACAACCCTGCCAGTAAGGGAAGTAGGGTGGGCTCTGAGGGAGGCGATGCGCTTCATCACGTTGTCTAGAATATGGCTCTCCATTACTGCTGATGCGTACCCGCCTGCCTCCACCCACACGCCCAGATGGTGGACAGGCCCTATGGTAGGGCGTGGCACGAAGGGGAGCACTAATGGGGCGGTGTGGGGTGAGCAGGGAGGGCGAGCACGTGTGCGAGCAGATGGGCCAGGATGGGCACTGGTCGCTGGAGCCCAGCAGGTTTGATACCGACCAAGGAGGATGATTTCAGTTTTGGAAGCGTTCAGTGCAGCATTACTTACCCCGGAATACTCCTGGATGAGAGCTTCAAGCGCGCGTGCATCTTTATTATTAGACACCCCAACCACACAGTCGTCTGCAAACTTCATCATCTTGACTGGGGCTTGGCCTGGTACATGGACCCCAGTGAGTTGAGCATTCACGCTTTGAAGTAGTGGGTCAAGGCTGAAGTTGTATAAGAGTGGGCTAAGGGGGTCCCCTTGTCATAAGCCCCTTTGAGGGCGTACTATTTCCGTTAGGAAGCCAGGGCCACGCACTGCCATTGTTGCAGATTCCGTGAGCAGCATTACCCAGTTGATGAAGCGAGGGAGTATGCGGAATTGATGGAGGCAGGCCCTGAGGTATTCCCAGTTTACTTTATCATAGGCCTTCTGTTGGTCCAAGAATACAAGTGCCCCAGAGGCTATGGACTGGCATGCGTTAGCCACAGAGTGCACGTTGTCCCAAATTGACCTTCTGGGTTTGAAACCAAATTGTTCTGGGGAGATGGTGGCAGATGCTAAAGTCCCTAAACGGTTAGACATGATTTTAGTTAAAATTTTTGTATCTGTGTTAGTTAAAGAAATGGGGCGCCAGTTGGCTAAGTCTAGCTTGTCCCCTTTCTTGAAGAGTGTGACGGTGAAGGCCTCTTGTATTCCTGTTAGGAGGCGCGTTTCCAGAAGGCTCTGGTTAAGTGAGGCAAGCAGCAGTGGGGATATATATTTAAAGTATTTTTTATAGAATTCATATGAAATGCCATCTGGGCCTGGGCATTTCCGATTTGGTGCACCGCGGATGGCTGTCCATAGTTCATTTGGAGTAATCAAATTCATTACTTCCAGGTATTGGGAAATGGTGCAGATGTGGGTTCAGTCAAAAAATTCCGCCACTTTGACCAGCTGAATTGGATCAGATCAGTATAACTTGGAGTAATACTTTTGTATTTTGATTGCCACTTCAGCTGGCGTATCTGCGACGGAATCATCCAATCTTTGAACCTGTGTGCAGGCCACGCTCTGGTGTGGTGTGAAGAATTCTTTAAAAAATATGTGGTGCACTTGTCACCCTCTGTAATGCGTTTGGCCCTGTACTGAACACAAACCCGATGTTTGTGTTGCCTTTTGAGCGCGTTGAGGTGGGTGGCTGCTTCCACCCACTTCTGGACCCATGCAGGGCTGTAGCCTGTAGCTGGGATGTTGGACTCCAGGTGTGCCAACTCTGCCAGGGCGCGCGAAATGATGGCCATGTGGCTCATGAGCATCAGGAAGAGAGGTGGTGAGAGTGGCGGATGGTATCCTCTTTGAAGGCTGACCATGTGGAGATGGGGTCCGCGCAAAACGGTGTAACAAACTCTTTTGCCAAAGTTGCTGATTCCACCCAAATGGAAAATCCTGGAGACGCAAGTTAGGGAGGGCGGAGTTTGCACCAATGTGGGGCCTTAGCCACTGTGACAGGTAAGTGGTAGGTTATCAAGACCAGCTGGTAGTCAGAGAATTCAATTTTTGTTGTTTGGATTTGGGAAATGTGAGGTTGGAATTTTGCCAGCATGAGGATAAGGTCAATGCGGGTCATGGACCTTAATTGGCCGTTGTGGATGTGGGGACGCGTCATGTTTTTGAGCAGCGGGACTTGCCATGGCAGCGCATCTATTAACCCAAGGGTGGCCTTTAGAACGCGAAGTTCTACATGACCCTGGGGGGTGTGGGAGGAGGAAGGACAATGGTCCGTGGGTGTGTTTAGCCAACAGTTCATGTCGCTGACTACAAAAGGGTCTGGGGGTAATGGGAGGGATTTGACCGATGAGAAAAATTCCTACACTCTCGTGCACAGGTTGGGGCATAGATGCTGATGATAGCATGTGCCACGTCAGCCCACAAGAAAGTGACAACGAGGAATCAGCCATTGAGGAGAATTCTGACAATAAAAATTTGAAAAAATTGTTTTTCTGAACTAGCACCCCACAGTGCTCTGACCAAAAGGATAGGGAAGGGAGGAGCATGGTTTTCCAAGCATCCTCAGAACCTTGCAGACAGTGGGACTCCTGGATGGCCAGGATATCCATGGGTAAATTTTTTTGTAAAAAACTCAGTTTCCTAGCCCAAGATGGCAAGGCCTTGAGTCTGGCGATATTCAACATCCCTAAAGTGAAGGTTTCCCACATCACACCTTAGGTGCAAGGGGGTGGGCACCTGGGCCCACTAGCCTCCTCTAGATCCACATGGGTCTTCATGGCAGTGTGGGTGTTTGCAGCAACGCTATCAGTAGGTTTGTTAATTTTAGCAGAAAGGTTTGCATTGGCTTTTGCCTTCACTTTTTGTTTCCCCAACGTCGAACGAATTTTTTGTGGTGCGGATGAGTTTGGTGCACCAACATTTGGGTCAAAAAATTTTTTTCAGGTAGGTTGGACCCCAAGTCAGTTTCAACCAGAGCTTGGTTGCAAAGATCGGGTGAGATTGAGTCACCCATTGGATCCTCAGATTGGGTGGCCCAATTGGCATGGGCTTCCCAATCTGACTAGTTGAGGGATTCCTGAGTTGCTTCCGCCGCGAAGGTTTCAATGTCCTCCTGGTGTTGGGAGTGTGGGATAGCAGTGGTAACTTTGGCCGCTTCCTTGGCCGCGGCCCTGCGGGCCTGCTTGGCCTTCTTCCGCTCTTGTGGGGAGATAGGTTTTACCAGTAGGTAGCAGCCTTGTGCTCCCCATGGGAAAGCCTCTTTGGTGCTTATGGTTGGTTCATAGTGCGCCTCTCCGCTGGCCATGGCTGCTGAGGGGTGCTCTTGGAATGTGATGCCCTCCTTGGTGGGGCATGCATGTGCCTTATGGCTGAACGCGTTGCAGTGGGTGCAGATGGGGGGTGCACTGCCCGTGGTTACCCGGAAAGGGTGGGTGGTATGCCCTTCAATATTGATATATGTGGAGTGCGGGATCTGGGTTAGGTCCTTCACAATCTCCTTGGTTGGGGTCAGAACTGTGATGGCTTTGCCAGTGCACAGGTGTGGCATTAGCATAAAGTGTTGCATCTTGAAAGATTGTATTTCGCCATATATGGTGAGACCAACTTTCAGGTGCTGCTCCAAAATGGCACGTTTTACCATAGTAGGCAAAAAGTCAAACGTGAGAAAAATTTGGTTGGATTTTGTCTATCTGGTGCGTTTGGTTTTGATGACCCGCTGCCCTTCATGGAGGTCAATCACTATGCACACCGCAGCAGCTTCATCTGCTGCCTCCTTGTTTTTGAAACTGAGGTCCGGCCAACTGCATGACATGGAGTGAGGTGCAACATACACCGCGGTTGGGAAAAAAGTGTGCATGTCCCCACAAAATTTTTCTCATAAAGCTGTTTGTTGGATGTCCAGAAGCACATGGACTCCGTATTCCACCAATGAGAGTGGTTGGGAGTGCAGCGTGTTGATGTACTGGTTGCATCGCGCTTGCCAAGTGAGGATTCATGGGGAAATAGTGACCGCCAATTTTTTATTTTTTCTATTCCGCCGGTTTCTCTGGGGCGTTTTTGAACGTTTGAGGCCACTGGCCTACCACCTGCTCCTCTTACCTTACTTGCCCAACTGCTCTCTGACATGGGCGCAGACTAATCTCCTCTGTGAGATTATCAAACTAGAATCAGAATTGAATTGAATAAGTTGCAAAAGTAGCGCCAAGAGAGAAAAGTAGCAAATAATTATATATATATATATTAGTACTAGATGGTCCCTATATATATATATATTTTAGTACTAGATGGTCCCAACCCCCTATATATATATATATTTAATTGTTACAAATTAAAAACTTTCCATTATACCATTGTTTACAAAAGTTGAATGAGAACTAAGTAAAAGCATCCACTTTCATTATAAAAAGTTTATTCAAATTAATCCAGTAGTTTTGGAGTAATGCATGAACAAACATAAAAAAATATATACAGGTCAAATTGTGAACCTCCTTTTTCAAAGTTGGGTAAAAACATCTTATTTTTTGCCTGATTTTTTTCACCTTGCTCCACCTTTATATAATCTATCAGCATATAGAAGAGATGTAGCTATTTGAATGTACTGCAACTTAATTACTGATCTATCATAATTTCACTATATTTTATCCTAAACTTAAGTATTTATTTTATTGAACACTGTTGGAATCATGGCTTGTTTGATGCTCGCTGGTGCTTTTTGCACAGGATTCTAATAATTTAGCAGTGGAAAGAGTATCAAAACTTTTAGCCGCTGTTACAGATTTGAGGAGGATCTAAAATCACTTGAATAAGATGAAACTTTGAAGGTAGGAAGATATTGGGTTTTTGGGTAGGGGATAATTATGACTGTGTTGGCATTGTGCACCAATGTCCTGAACCGAGATTGTGAATAGCAAAGGTGGTCCATGGAGTTCCTGGCCTATCATACGCCGCACATGGAGGTTTTCCAGGTTTATCCTCCTTTCCCATGTACTAATTTCCCCTTAAGTGATGCAGTATAGTCCCCAGGTCGTCCCACCTCAAATTAAATATAAGATATTGGGTTTCTATAGCTAATTCTTAAGTAAAAAAATTTAGGGGTAAAACTGAACCCCAATTAAACTATCACCTCTGTAATTAAAAAAATTTGAGGCTAGAAATGAGAAGAGCAAGAACTTTAATTTAGGCTAAGAGTACTTATCTAGAAAAAATTGTATTTTGACCTACAGAGCTCCTAAAGTTCACCTCACCTCAACTTAATGGCAAATGGTGGGTCAATAACAGGTAATATGAACCCATTAGGCAATGATTTTTATATTTAACAACCAATTAAATTGTGGGAAAATATTTTCACTATGTGAGACCCTTTCAGGTCTAAAAAAGAGGGCAGTCTCCTCTTAGGAGTTTTAACTAAATTGCAGATATGATGGGGAGGAACCACAGGATGACTCCATTAATTATGCTACAAGTTTCGCATAACCATACTACCAACAATAGTAGTATTTGGCTAAGAAGTGGGGGTAGGAGTATTATCTTGATTCAAGGGATTCCACTAAGATTCAACCAGGGCTTTTTGAGCAGTATTAGACTTATTTAACACCTAAACACTTTTTTCACAATATCAAACATGTAATTATCTGAATATAGCCTCTTCAAGGGTACTAGGGGGAGAATAAGGGCGCAAGAACTGGCAATGGACTCATTTGTAAGGTAGCTCCAGAAGCAAGAGATTTGATGGAGTACTCAAACCCTCTTTTAAAAGTGACTATGAAATTCCTTCCCAGAAAGACCCAAGATTTTCACTTCTAGAAATGATACATTTGTGATAATCATTTCCAAGTCTGATACTTGGAAGGAAGGAAGAGGGGGCCAGAGCTTATTAGCTGCTTGTCCCACTTTAGTGACAGTTATTGCCAAATTGGTCATAGCCTCTGATTGTATCTGGATGGTGTTCTGGCCATCTTCTTCATGGCTTTTCAGGATCACCAGCTCTAGCAGATAAGATATACCTGGCTAATAAAGCTGGCAACCCAGTTTTCTACCATATAGCACATGAAAAGGAGACATATTTAGGATCCAGTGGTAACTGATACTGTCATTGCTTGAGAATGAATAAAAATATGTGACAAACACCAAGGATAAAGCTGCATGTCAGGAGGCCAAGAAGGTGAAGTTGGAAGGCCTCCATGACCTCAAACATACCTTGGGTCAATGCTGGGTAAAGCGAGGTATGCTCAGGTTGGTCCTAGGGATGTAAGAGAAGTTTGGCTCTGTATAACAGCAGGGCGTTAAAACAAACCATCTTTACAATTTAAACAACTGTTTGTTTTGGTTTCTCGGTTAACAGGGTCTAGAAACCCGTTTGGTCTTCAAAATTTAAAGCTCATGTCAGCCTCTCCTACAATTGAAAACCTGATTTGGTCAATTACCAAGTATAACACACTGTTTGATGGAAGCATGTGCTTATCGGTGCACCTCAGCTTAGCACTACTTCAATCAATTGATTGTTCCCCCGAATTTCCTTAAAGTTGTTTTCTTGAGACCAATATCTCTTGTTGGTTGACTTCCCATAATAAAGAACCCTTTGTTAGAATACTTTTATATATGTCTTTTTGGACAAACCTGTGCACGGACCTCTTTGAGGAGGTCATTTGTAACATTAGTTATAATTTTAACAACTGAAAATTTCTCCTCTCATGTACCATTGGGCCGTCCAGGTTCCTTCCAACATGTGTCGCCTATACACTCCTGCTCAGATCACCGCTTGGGTATAAACCTCACTTTAGGGTTCACTCCAACCTTGTTGTTAGTACAGTTTTGGTTTCTCATCTACTGCTAACTACCCTCGTTCTAAGTTACTACAGCTTCAGCACCATCTGCGGGGCTCTGTTGACTTTAATATTAACAAGTTACATGGAGTCGGGCCTGTGAACCATGCTCTACCACGCTGGGAACAGGTGAGTTATATACACTCACCTTACATTAGTTGACAACCACTTAACTTTACCTGCACAAAATTTCTCCATGTAGGACTTTCACAAAGTGCAAACAGTGTGCGCCAGTTGTTGACCATTGCTACTGAGGGGCTCACCACTGTTACTCTTTTTCCCAAAGATTGGAGCATCTCAGCATTATTCTTGCTATCTCCAACTGGAAAGTACCCACCCTTCTTAATTGTACCCAGTGGATACAGACACTTCACGATCTGAGAGTTGTGATTCCCTGACTTTACAACAAAATTAATAGAATCAACTCAAATAAACTGGTTTTTCTTCAGCACCGCATTTGGATAGTGCAGGCGGTAACCTTGACGTAGGACTGGTGGTGATGGCATTGGATAACGTTGGACAATCCATTGCCAAAATGGGAAGAAGGTCGTTTGTGACCAAAAACGCGTTTTATAATGACATTGCCATATATACAACCAAGCCATATTTATTCTTTTATGGCTCAGAAATGGACCCCATTTAAGAATATCAAATCAACCCAGAAAATCCACGCTTGACCACCACAATGATCCGTGAAACCCAGGAGGAGGAGAAGGAGTTACAATTACAATATAAAAACGTTTATGCAGTTGCTTAAGATATTGTGTACATGTGGCCTCAGTAGTAAGAGTGGTCAAATATCCATCTCCAAATTAAAATGCAAAACGTACCTTGAGGTATGTGAAAGTGTGAAGAAGATTGTGGTGGTAAAGTTTTGGCGTTGTCTGCTATAAATAAAGATTATTCAGTATATTTTTTGTTAACTCTACCCTTTCATCCCCTTCAGGTAAGTTTAGCACTACTATCTTAGCGGATACTGGACCCTCTGAGAATTTTATTGACCAAGACCTAGCCAACTACCTTGAGCTTAGTTACTTGCCATGTGATATGGTTAGGGAAGGGGCTTCTTAAGGTAATCCCGAGCTGAAATTTAGGGGTTTAGAGGACTATCAAGGTGGCAACTATCATTTGTCCAACCACTTCCAAATTATCAAAAACCTTTTGTACACCATTGTTTTGGAGTGTAATGGTGGCGAAAGTTTGACGCCAGGACCAGATTGAAAGACAATGCCTTGTCCTTAAAATTGAAGAATGGTTATATATTAGTTGTCCCCTTGTCTGAGGCTGATTCTAAGTGTGGTTTGCCACAATTGCCCAAGGTTCATACACTCAGTCTTGCTCCGTTGCTAAAGCCCTCATTGGAGATACCATTACCTTCCTGTTTAAAGGGTCTAGAATCTTCATTTAATGCAGCTTCAGCCAATATATTACCTTCTCATTTATAGTTTGAATGCAAGAACAAGCTCACTGTTGATCTGATGCTTATATCTTCCCATATTTACCCTTTGGCCGAATGGGAGGAAGCAGAATTAGATGTATGGATTAAGGAGCAGTTAGCCAAAGGCGCAATTTTTCAGCGTACCTCCCCATTATGCTCCCACCATTTCTTTGTGGAGAAAACCAATGGAATTTTACACCCTTGCATAGATTATAGAACATAAACAACGTCACTGTAACAGATTTACATCCCATCCTCATGGACTCACAGATTGCACGCTATATAGAGAAGGCCAAAGTCTTCTTTAAACTGGATTTCCTAAATGCATTTAATCAGATCCAGATTAAAAAGGGCCAGGAGTGGCTAACTGCATTCCATAACAGAAAAGAGATTTTCCAGTTTGGGTCATGCCCTTTGGGATTAAGAATGCCCCTCTTATTTTTCAACGCTGTATCGATGCAGCTCTGGGGACCTGCTAGGGGTATGTGCAGCTGCTTACATAGATGATTTTCTGGTGTTTTCCCCTGATCAAGAGTACCATACTTTACAACTTTGGCAAGTGGTGGAGCGGTTAAAAGCAGCCAACCTTACGCTAAAGATCAGTAAGTGTGAATTTTAATTTCAATGTCACCTTTCTGGGAAGCGTCATGTTTGACCTAGGACACATGATAGCTCCAGACAAGGAGAAGGAGATTCTTAAGTGGCCTACCCCAACATAGGTCAAGGAATTGAGGAATTTTTGGGGACGTGTATCTTTCTTAAGAAATTAATGCCAAATCTTTCTGAGGTGGTGACGCCCCTCTATAAGGCGATTGGGGTAAAAGTGCTCCAGTGGTCCCCATTTTAGAGGATGTTTTCAAGCAGTAAAGCTAACCCAGTTTTCCACATCCGTCCTTCGCCATGTTGATCCTAAAAAGGAGTTCATTGTGTCTACTGATGCCTCCAACTTCGCCATAGCGACTGACGTATTACAAGTAGGTGAAGATGGAATAGAGCATCCAGTGGGATATTTTCTAGGAAGATGTCTCTGCCTGAGTTAAACTAAGCTGTTTATGACAAAGAGTTATTAGCAGTGGTGGAGACGTTGGCTTATTAGTGTCATCACCTGCATGGCTCTTCCCAACCCTTCCGTGTACTTACAGATCACTGTGCCTTACTGTACAACCATGCACCTCATGTATTGACCTCATGGAAAACCAGTTGACATGAAAACCTAGCCCAATTTGTGTTTTCCTATGAGTTTACTAAGGGCAAAAAAATGAGTTGGCAGATGCTTTGAGTCACAACCTTACTTTAGCTCCCAATCCAAAGGAGGTAGAGGCTCATAATACCCAGTTGATGATTCCACCAGGTAAAATTGTGTCTCAACCTCCCTCTTCCTTGGCCCATGTGCCAGCGCTCTCACCTCTGGAAATGAGGAGAAATACAGTATGTTCAGAAAGTAGTCCTTTCTCAGCTATTTTCATCCAAATATACGATGGTCCTTGCTAAGAGCGCTATGAATCAGGAGGGTTTAACCAGGGGTTATCACGTAAACGATGAGATTGTGTGGTTTCAGGGGCGCCTATGGGTTCCCGCTGGACCACTTCGCATGAAAATCATCTGGTACCATCATGATGGAATAACCATTGGTCATCCTGGGAAGGCGAAGACTCTGGAACTAATTTGATGCACATACAATTGGAAGGGCTTACCCACTCAGGTAGGCAGGTATTGTAAAGAGTGCCTGATCTGCAATCAAATGAAACTAAATCAACAACTACTAGTGGGGTTATTGGTACCAGTTCAAAAGGCTGAAGGGCCTTGGACTTCCCTACCAGTGAATTTCATTGTGGAATTACATTTTTATGATGGTTATTATGCCATCATGGTAGTGGTGGACCGTTTTACAAAGTTCTCCCAATTTATTCATTTAGATCCACAGTAACTGTGGCTGGGACGGCTAGGCTCTTTGTCACTCATGTGTTTGCACTTCACGGGTTCACCAAGAAATTATTAGAAATTGTGGACCCCAGTTTACTCTGTCTTTTAGGAAGAGTTGTGTAAGACTCTTCAGATTCACCCCTGCTGTTCAACTGCCTATCACCCCCAATCAGATGGGCAGACTGAACGAGTGAACCAGTGCTTAGAATAGTTTCTGCGGTGTTACACTTCCGCAGATCATCCAGATTAGGGTTCTCACCTTCCTATGGCCCAGCTTGGCTATAATAACACGTTACATGCATCTATTGATTGTTCCCCATTTTTCGTCAACCATGGGTTTAACCCCACCCTCAACATGGAGCCCTGTTGTGGATCCAAGATGGAGGTGGTGGTGGACTTTTCTAAGAATATCAAGAAAGTACACCAGGGGTTTCTACAAGTTTAAAGGTGGCAATGAAAGTTTATAAGGAGAATGCTGATGGTAAGAGTTGAGTGGGTCCAGAGTACAAAGAGGGGATCTCGTGATGCTTGATGCTCAAAACATCCCTATCAAGCAGCCATGCAAAAATCTGGAACCAAAGAGGATTGACCCTTACTGCATTGACAGAAAGGTGGGCCACGCCTCATAACAGTTAGATCTTCCCTCTTCATTTTGGATCTTCTCCATTTTCATGAAAGCAAATTGATGTTGTTTGAGGTCCCCCCACCAGAGAGTCCTGAGGCTTATCTTGTAGATGGGGCTCCAGAGTGGGAAGTGGAGGAGATAGTAGCCTCCCTCTTAGTAAAAAGAAGGATTGAGTACCTGGTAACTTGGAAGGGATATAATGCAGCGGAAAATAGTTGGGTACCAGCATGCAACTGTGCACATACCCAAGACCTGATTGACATTTTCCACAAGCGTTTTCCCCATGCCGCCGGACCTGAGTCAAAGCATATCTTTGCTGCTATGAAGTTGCCTCAGCTCACAAGAACTTTTCCTGGCGCAATCCCCTGGAAGGGGTGGAGCCCCAAAAGATGAGAGGTAATGTCATGGCTTGAGAGTGACATAATAATAGGAACAAACACCAAGGATTAAGCTGCATGCCAGGAGGCCAAGAAGGTAAAGTTGGCAGGCCTCCTAACCTCAAACATACCTTGGATCAACTCTGGGTGAAGGTGAGGTATGACCAGGTTGGTCCTATGGATGTAAGAGAAGTTCAGCCCTGTATAACAGCAGGTGCATTAAAACAAACCATCTTTACAGTTTAAATGATGGTTTGCTTTGGTTTCTTAGTGAACAGGGTTTAGAAACCCGTTTGGTTTTCAAAATTTACAGCTCAAGTCAGCCTCTCCTACAATTGATAGCCCAAGTTTGGTTAATTACCAAGTATAACACTGCCTGATGGAAGCATGTGCTTATTGGTGCACCTCAGCTTAGCACTACCTCCATTAATTGATTGTTCTCCCGAATTTCCTTAAAATTGTTTTCTCAAGGCCAATCTCTCTCATTGATTAAGTTTCCCATATTTAAGAACCCTTTGTTATTATAATTTTAAATATGTTGTCTTGGACGAACCTGTGCGTGGACCTCTTCAAGGAGGACTCGCATAACATTAGTTAAAAATTTCAACAACTGTATATCTCTCCGCTAATGCACCTTTAGGCTACCCAGGTTCCCTCCAACCTGGCCGCATATACACTCCTACTCAGAACACCGCATGGGTATAAACCCCACTTTAGTGTTCACTCCAACCTTGTAGTTAGTTGACTTTTGGTTTCTTTATCTACCGCTAACCACCCTCATCCTAAGTTATTACAGCTCCAGAACCCTCTGCAGGGCTCTACTCTCCTTATTACTGACAAATAGTTCTCTGGCGTTGGGCCAGTGCACCATGCACTACCACGCTGTGAACAGAAGAGTTATAGACAATTTCCTTACAGATACAGTAGGCCATGAGAGCACTTATTAAGTATAGATCTCACTGAAGTGTGTCTGAATTAGGCATTTTTTATAATATAAAGACCAGCGTTCCATTGGCTCTTTATACAGTATTATTTTTAGACGTGTTATAGGGGGCTAAGAAAAGTTGTTGCGCTCTGATTGAGGTGGAGAGTACCTTACCACTATTGAGTTAAAGTTTTTCTCACTGTCACAGAGCAGGCTTCTGAGGGCAACCATGGAGAGTGAAGAAACACTTAGAGAAAAGTGGCCTTAGCTTTGGAAGTTTGATCAGAAAGGGCCACAGTTTCATCCATTTGGTAAAGTGATTTTTGCCTGATAAGACATATAGATATTCTTCTTTAGTCTGGAATAGAGGACCAACCACATCTAGGGTAATCATGTGGAATGGTTATTGAGGAGAGCAGGTTGGTACTGATACCGGGCCTAGAAGCTGGATTGCTTTTAACAGGTCACACAGGCATCAAGGACTTCAGTTATAGTCTCCATGACGACCTCCCAGTAGCAGCGCTCTTTAACTCACTCTTAGGTTATTCTTATACCTCTATGCCATAGAATAGAATGAGACTTCGAGATTACAGGTACTTGATCTGATGGTCGAAGATAGAGAAACCAGGTTGCCACTACTTTCATTGTATAACTTCTTAGTCTCCACCTTGATGTTTTGGGAGTGCTGAGCTAGCATCTTCTGTATAGATTAATCCTCATCAGCTTAAGCATCAGGAGTTACTAGGAGGTCATGTAACCTCTCAGCTTCACTATTGTCTAAGTGGAGAACAGGCAGCCATGGTAACCCATCAACGTTCATATGGCAAGTTCCAGCCCAATGCTCAATTGTCATATCATAATGTTGGAGCATCAAGGGCCAAAAAATCAACTGTCCAGTAGGATACTTCATATTCTGCAACCATTATAAAGATTCATGGTTGGTAACCACTTTGAATGAAGTCCCATATATGCAAGGGCGAAAGTATTTTACAGCGAGCAAGGCAGCAAGGCACTACTTCTCAGTGACGCTATAGTTGCATTCAAATTTTGAGAGCATTTTGCTGAAGTTGAGCACGTGATTAACCCCATGCTTATCTAATTAAACAAGATAACTCCATCATAATAATCAGAGGCATCTATGAACAACATGAAGGGTTTACCATAGTCAGGTGTAGCGGAGGATCAGCCTTTGTTGAAATAACTCCTTCAGGGTCTCAAACGCAGCCTTTTGTTCAGCACCCCAATGGAAAGGAGTGTTGTTAGCCAAGAGACGGATGAGTGGCTCACTAAGATAGGGGAATTTGGGATGAATTGATAGTAATAAAACATCAGGCCCAGAAACATTAGGATATTTCAGAGGGTTTTAGGCGTAGGAAACTTTGATAGAGCTTCAACCTTATCTTGGGAGGTAGAATCCCATCTTGAGAGATAGAGTGCTCAATGAAATCCTGCTTCTTCTGGAAGAAAGTACAATTGGAGGAAAATATCTCTTTTGCTTTAATAACTAAATTGAAGCCAAATTTAGATTTATCTTTAAAAATACAAAAAATGACAGCTTGACTGAGCTAAAGCTTACTGATTTCAATGCAATCAACATCTGCTGCCCCGGCTTGGATTGGTGGTGTGCCGCCATCTGGAATCTTTCAGCCACTTATAAAGCACACTTGGGATGGCTTTGCTAGCCCCCTTATGCTACCCAGCGTTATGTCCCCCTTGGGACTTGGCCCACCATCTTGTAACTCCCAGGCAGTGCTCCAGAGCCCTTTGATGCTCCCATGGAGCAATTTGCGTTTTGGCCTCCAGGTCAAATATGGGAACCTCTTCCTATATGCAATCATGGACATCATCAAGATGGCCACAGCGGTGTTTAAATCTGCCAGCTTCATTGATTTCCGCCCCTTTAAGGGGTATTTTGACCTCAGTTTCTGTTATGAGGCTAATGCAACAGCAGCATCTAAGCTGCCATTAAATTTTAAAAAAATTCATCTTCCTACAATTTGCACCCAGCTCCTAGATGAGGCCACTTTGGTGGTCCAGTTTGCAAGGTTGCCCTCCCATCTCTCCCCCAAACGCCTCCGACATGAGCTCTTGGAGGGTTTAGATGTTTAATGGTGAAGACCTCGTGTTGCATTTGTGGTTCTGAATGGAGTGGATCATTTGGCAGGTCGCGCACCTTTGCAATGATCTGCCCATTCCAATGCAACACTCACCTTATGATTCCCCCTTGCATGGTGATCAGATCTTCCCCTGATCACCCATTCTGGGTGCGCATTGAGAACGGCCACAACATTTGCCCCTTGTGCTTTGAGTTTGATCAATTGAAGTGCAGGTGCCCTACATCTTCTGCCTCCGCCGCTTCTGCTGCTCCTCCCTCTGGCGTCAGGTTGGTGGCCAGTTCAGCCTAATTTTTCAATTGGGGCTCAATCCTCCCTCCACCAACCTCAGCAAATTCTTGGTTGTTTCCAAGGCGGCAGCAATGAAAATTTAAAAAATTAAAAAATTTAAACAATTTGACTGGATTATGGAATCCTGAGTCAATGGCTGACTCAGTTTCAGCTGAGCTGCCAAGGTCAACAGCATGTGGCCAATAAGCTCCTGCCACAACCCAAATTCTGGCGGCTGGCCCAGTGCTGGCTGAATCCATCCATTTAAGGCTCTTGAATGGATTAATGAGGATGAACAGCCATGCCATGTCAGGCTGGATTTCATCTTGGAGGAATTTTTTGTTGATTTTTCCAAATTGTGGCCCTGACATTTTCTCCCTAGATATAGTTTTCCAATTTACAAAAATATCAACAAAATGGCAGTTGAAACTGCAGCTTCCCTTGCCAACACTCTACTTTTCCAGCAACTTCATGGGGTGATGGAACCCCTTGTTAAGGGTATTCCTATCCCCAATTTTCCTCATGATTTTGAGTAAGATGCAAAATATGGAATTGAGTAGTTCGCTTTCATTGAGAGCTGCGCTTGCATCAATGTGGTAAAAACTTCTCTTTTTAACCACAAACAATATCAAAACCTGCTGGCGCATCAAGTTTTACACTTGTGTTCCAGCTCTTATCACTTTTGCTGAGCATCAACTTGCTCAATATGTTGAGGCGATGGACACCGCTGGCCTCATAAACGAAAAAACCCACAACTATACCTCCATATGCCTCATGTCGCTGATGCTACCACCCCGATGGTGTCTGCCATGGCCCACCAGCTAAAGCGGGCGCCTAACAAAAGTTTCCCCAAAGCTTCCTCACATTCCGATATGGCTTCCTAGGCTGTTAGCTGAGGTGCTATATTAGGATTTTTTACCTCTAATAATTCCTTTTTTGGCCCATTTGCTATAAAGATGTGTGGCGGCTCCCCCTTTTGGGTTGGTCACCACTAGTGCTAAAAAACAAAGTACATTTGGAGTGCTTCAGTTTGATTTTAGATGCCTGCAAGCACTGAAACCCTTCTTTTAGGTGTGTGAGGTGCTCATTGAACATTTTGGAAAAACTGATAACATCAAGATAGACGATTACACAACTCATCTTAAAATCCTGTAGAATGTGATCCATCTCCATCTGAAAAGTTACAGGCACATTGCACAACCCCTGAGGTAGCTGAGTGGATTGGAATAGGCCTTCGTTAAAGATAAGAGCACTTTTCTTCTTCCCTTGGGAACAAAGTTTTATTTTCCAATACCCACTAGCCAAATCCATAGTGGAAAAGAACTTATGACCAGAGAGTTGGGCTAGAGCGTCGTTAATATGGGTAATAGGATAACTAACTTTTTTTTGTAAGGTTTTTAAGTTAGTGGTATTCCATAACTACTTGATGACCTCCATTTTTCTTCTTTATCAGCAGAAGTAAAGATGAACAATGACTTGGGGAAGGCACTAGCAACCCAGCGTCCAGTAACTGTTTAAGCTCCATCCACCTTTATAGTTCTCAACTTTTGAATTACAATAGGGCTTAGATTGTATGAGATAAGCATCCTGTTGGGGATTCATTTATGATGACCAAATTTTCTCCAGATCGAGATTTGATATCTTGGTATAATAAGATTGTAAAATCTAAATCAGAGATATCCGATTCTCAGTTGGACCAACAATCAACCCTTTGGAGTTATTAACCTTCTCTGAAGGATGATGTTAAGATATCTGATGAGGCCAAAAAATCATATAAGAGGATTGGATTCATTTATTTAGCACAAGTGGTGCCCAACCCAAAAGGGGAGCTGCCATGCATCTTTCTTTGCAAATGGGCCAAACAAAGGGATTATCATAAATTAAAAAAATCTTAATATAGCCCCTAGGTTATTATCCTAGCAAGCCATATCAGATGGCGAGGAAGCTTTGGGGAAAGTTTTGTCTGGTGCCCGCTTTAGCTGGCAGACCATGGCAGACAACATCGAGGTAGGGGCATCAGCGACATGAGGCATAAGGAGTTGTAGTTGTGGGAAGAGGATTAAACTCATCAAATAAGAATATTATCAAATCTAGCCATCACAAGTATGGCCTTAACCAGCAATATAGGTCATCTAATAGGAAAGATCTTCCTGTGCACCTCAAAAATCCTCATGCATACCTACTAAATCTACCCCTATAAATATCCATCATTTCTAACTAATAAACTACCACGATATTTGTCCTGATTAGCATAATTTTGGTCTTGTTTCATACAGGATTCTGTATTCCTGATTGGAATCAACTATAGCAATGGAACTAATAACTTCATTGCAATTGAGTCGATCTCCACTAGAGCCATGGAACTAATAATTTCGTAGCCTTTGTAGCATCTGCTTATCATAGATTCACAGGAAATTCCAATACTGGTGCTCCCTGCCAGGTCTGCTTCCGAGGCTACCTGGTGAAAACATACTTCCACAACCATGAATATGTCCAGCAAAGAAGGACCCCCTTATGAGGAATCAATGAGTATCACCCAATGGGTACACTCCAACAGGCAAGAGATGCCTTCCGCTACTATAAATAATCTACAATTTCAAGCTTCTATGGACTTAACCATCGAGGGCCCCGACCAATCTAATTATCATATTCAAGCTGCAAATGTTGAAGAAACCGTCAAAAGCTTGATAAGGTGGCTATTCAGCCTGGTGCTCGCCCTATTCATGACTGAGCATCTAAAGTTGCTGAAAACATGATGAACTTGTATAATTGAGTGGTGTTACAGCCTACCAAAGTTAGTTTGGCTAGAACTGAGCAGTACCTCTGGAATTACGTACATCCTACTATTAATTATGTACTCCAGATTTTGGGGTTGCATCATCTCAAAATCCAGCGTCAGTTGACTCTAGTTTAACAATTTCACTCTCAGCTATCTTCATTTTAATAAATGGCATCCAACTTTGGAAGAGATAATCAGGAAGCCATTCTTGATAATAGAAGAGAAATCAACAGTATTCATACCAAGTTAGTGAGAATTGATAATGGAGTTGTGGGATACATCAGCCAAGAAGTATCTCAGAAAGTTAGTGATGTCACTAACCCTATTCACCACCGTATCACCTCCCTGGAGGATGATATTAAAAGACAACTGGATCAGTTGCAGGCTAAACATGAAAAGCGCTTAGATGAGCTTAACGGGCTATCCCAACATCTTGTCCAAGTGGTGGGTAATACCAGAAAAGGTGAACCTGGCCCTGTTGGTCCTCCTGGACCACCTAGCTCCCCATCGGTAACCATGAGACCTCCTGGTGAATGTGGTCCCCCTGGTACAGTGGGTCAATAAGGCCCGCCAGGGCCAACAGGTAGAGATGGGTCACAAGGACCCCCAGGACCTCCTGGTCCCCCTGGCTCCTTGCTTCCAATGTCCGATTCTGAACCTTAAATGCTAATAGTATCACGAGTACAAGCATTAGAAAACCAAATATGAACCATAGCTCAAGGGTGTTTCTTATCCTTAGAAGGCATCCCAACTGACCCCAATTATCATTAAACAGCCTATTGGATGGCGTGGATAATGTCCATCGCCTATGCAATGCTAATCAAATTACTCAAGAAACCCAGTTTGCAAGGTTAAATGCTTCCATTGAACAGTTATCTTCTCGATGCAGAATAATTGAAAACAAGCAGGCTGAAATGATCACTGCAATTTCTAACTTGAATCAACATCCTGCAAATGATCATTTTGCTTAATGGGTTCATAATTTACAGGAGGACCTCAATCATCTAAGACAACAAGTTGACCAAATCCCCTCTCAAGTTCATATCCCAGAATCAGAACCCTCTGAGGCTGAGCCAGTCTTGGTATTGGGTGTACATGTTTTAAGAAACGAACCCACTACCTTTAAACCTACCTTTAAGGATAAGTTTGAGCTGGGTGAAGGTAGCATTCATTCGTTCCTCTTTGTCTATGAGTGTGCAATAGACGGGGCATCTATTCAACAGAAGGTCCGGCATATTACCTCCTGACTAAGCTGGTTCACGCAAGAAATCATGGTGCCTCACTTGAAGGTTTGCAATACATGGTTTAAGTAAAAACCGCCCTTATTAAGGAATTAGGGAGTGATCAAATTATCTCAAACCAAAAGCAAGCCTTTATGAGTATTCAAATCAAACGTGGAGAGTCTATCCAAGATTTCGCTAAAATATTCTACCATGAAGCCCAAACTCTTGCACTTGTGACCGGATTACAGTAGATGATGCTATATCAGCTGTAATGAATGTGTTCACTTCTCGCACTCAGTTACTACTACATTTGAAATCACTTAAGAGAAATTCTCGATCTATTATCAACATCAAGGAAGCGCTCATGGAGATTCCCAATGGTGCGGTACACCCAACCTCCACGTATAACCCTTGTTCTTATATCCATGCAAGGCCACCTAAGCCCAAGTCTAAACTGAAGAAGGAACCATACTTTTATTGTGTTCTCGTGAGACATGTGGTATCTCAATGTTGGCTTAAGCAAGTGGAGGAGTCGAAAAAAGAGGAGTCAGTATAGGGCATGAGGCTCCCTGTGCTGACCTACCTCCTGTGCCTCCACCAAAATCTTTTAACCCATCTACTGATTGTTATGTGATCTCCGCTCCTGATATGCTTGATGTTCCTGATGAATTAGCCAACAAGGATACCTTTTCTACTTATGCTTCTGCTTGTTCTTCTTCTAATTCAAACTATATCTCAGTGTTTTCAATCCCAAACTTTAACTCTGATGTAACCTGAGTGGAAGTCATCGTGCATAAGATGAAAGTTTTAGCTATTATTGATACAGGATCGCCCATCAATGTAATCTCATCCAAGCTTATTAAAAAGATCAAATTGGCGCCAAACTTGAACCATTCCCAAAACTACGGAACTGCTGGTACTTCCTACACTAAGTCTATAGGAGCTTACTCCTCTCTTCCAAAGCATTTTAAAATTTGGTTGTGTCAGCCCCTGAAGTAATATTGGATAACAACTGCTATGACTTTCTCTTGGGAACTAAGTTTCTTATAGATTTTGATGCGATAATCAGCCTTAAGGATAGTTACCTTTCTTTAATTGGGTATCGAGTACCTTTAATTCTACAGGATGTCCCCAATATCAAAGGCAAACTCAAACGACGTGTTTGCTTGTTGGAACACCCCACTTCTATCTTTCGTTTAGAATACCAAATCTTAGGACCAAGAACTATACTTCCTCCTCCATCAGCTTGTGCCTCTGGGGGCATGCCTTTATATTCTAACTCTCCAATTACCATTCCCCCTAGAGATCAAGTCATTGTT
Source organism: Massospora cicadina (assembly GCA_022478985.1). Lineage (NCBI taxonomy): Eukaryota > Fungi > Entomophthoromycota > Entomophthoromycetes > Entomophthorales > Entomophthoraceae > Massospora > Massospora cicadina. The sequence goes on along the minus strand of JAKSZP010012152.1, from coordinate 34,490 downwards.
GATACTGGAGTACAAGTATTTGTACCCGCTGATCATGCGTTAGAAATTTTTGGCAACTAAAATCCCTCTCATTTGGAGGCCTTACCCTGCCCGGGTATCCTTGATCCTGCCTATGATGGGACTGTTTCAATTCTACTGGATAATCTCACTTCTTGACATATGCTATTGAATTGCAATAACCCCATCACCTATGTGCGGCCTACTCCTGTGAGTGAAATATTATCCGTTTTTGGGATGTGGAGATCTACGTGAATTTGGGCTAGAAGACCCCCTATTGTTGCTAGAATTGATGTCAAATATAGATTCTCTCATTCCAGAACAACAGCATGAAGCAGAGGATCTGATTAAAGAATATATGGATATATTTGCCCAAGGTTCTGGAGATTTTGGACTAATGAAAGATGTGCAGCATCTGGTGAAAGCCGGTGATACTCCCCCTATTTGAGCTTGACCGTATCATAAATATAAAGTGGAAGAGGCTCAGGTCTCATTGAGATTAAAACAACTCCTTGATGTGAGGCTGTTAATGCCTTTTAAGAGTCCATGGGCTTCTCATTTACTAATTATTCGAAAAAAGATGGGGCCATAGAGTGGTTATGAACTATCATCAGCTCAATGCTGTTACACAAAAGGAATCTTATCCTCTACCTTGCATCAATGATTCATTGAGATTATTGTCTGGGTCACAATGCTTCTCAGCTATGGACCTAGCAAGTGGCTATTGGCAAATTGACCTAGATCCAGAAGATCGTCAAGAATGCGCTTTAATCTCTAGTGAGGGGTTATTTGAGCCCACTCGTATGCCATAGGGGCTTTGTAATGCCCCCACAACCTTTCAATGAGCCATGGATGGTTTGTTTGGAGATTTGAAACTTTCTTGTGTTTTGGTATATTCGATGATGCTACTGTGTTTTCTCGCACTTTCAATGATCATTTGGCTCATTTAAAGGAAGTTTTGGTCTGATGCATCACGCTTCACTTAAGCTAAAACCATCCAAGTGTGCCTTTTTAAGACTGAGATGGAATTATTAGGTCATAAAGTTAATTGTGAGGGGATTTTACCCTTATCTTGTAAGATAAAAGCTATTTTGGACATGTCTGTTACTAAAAGCTTGCGCGATATTCAAGTGTTTTTAGGGATGGTTGGCTATTACTGACAATTTACCCCTCATTTTGCGGAAATTGCAGAGCCTTTAGTTTACCTTTTGCACAAGATAGTTCCTTTTGCATGGGAAGAATTGCAGCAGCAAGCTTTTGATCTGTTGCGCCAAGCTTTAATGAGTGCCCAAGTCTTAGCCCACCCTGACTTTTCTAAAGCTTTATACTATCTACTGATGCCTGTGATATTGCTATTGGAGCAATTTTAGCTCAATATAATACTAACTTATTTAATCATCCCATTGCATATTATAGTAAAACACTTTCCAAGACTGAATGCAATTATAGCATTACCAAGAGAGAATGCCTTGCTGTTTTGTATGCCATCAAGAATTTCCGCCCTTACCTCTATGGCAAGCATTTCACTATAGTCATAGATCACGCTTCCCTGAAGTAGTTGCAACAAATGAAGGATCCGGATAGGCGTTTATCTAGATAAACTCTAAAGCTCCAAAATTATGACTTTACTATTCAGCATCGCGCTGGCGCTAATTATCAAAATGCTGACGGACTTTCTCAATTGCCTATCCTAACATTATTTTCTACTGAGGAGAATCGCATTTATGACTTGATTGGTAGGCCTGAGCTCTGGTACCAGGAATATAAGGGTGTTTTCTTGAAGTTACAATCCTTAGCCAAAAATACTCAGGTTAAGGAAGGTTCATTATACAAAAAGTTGGGCTCTAAATTGTTGCCCTTTATTCAGCCCTCTGCGAGAACTGATACTATTATGGAGGCCCACCAAACCGTAGGGCATGGAGCTGTTGCTAAGACCCTACAGTGTTTGAAAACTCATTGTTACTGGGATAACATGCTGGAATCTGTACACGATGTGTTGGAGTCTTGTCTTATGTGCCAACAAAAACGTGGTGGAAATCTGATGTTTCAACACAAAATTGTGGGACCTTCTGAACCTTTCTCTACTATAAGTATTGATGTGGTGAATCCTCTCCCTACTGCCACTTATGGGCATCAATATATTATGTTAGATACTGACCATTCTACTAAATGGATTGAAGCTATCTAATTTTCCATGGTCACTGCAAAGGCTATGGCGTCCTTTCTTTTCAAGCAAGTTTTCACCAGGTATGGTAGCCCAAAAGTCCTGTTATCGGATAATGGGACCAACTTCATTTCTCAGGTGGTATCTGAGCTTACTAAGTTAATGGGTACTTATCAGTCATTCATGTCCCCATATAATCCTTCTACTAATGGTTCAGTTGAATGATCAAATGGAACCCTTGTAGCCATTCTTCGAAAGATGGCTTCCAATGACCCTATTAGATGGAATCTCTACTTGCCTAGTGCAATGTTAGCCTATAGAGTTAGCTATCATCGTATAATTGGAATGTCTCTTTTTAAATCTTTATATGGTCAGGATCCTATCCTCCCCTTAAGTGTACGACCTATACTTGAGGAAGCTACCCCGCAAACTACTGATTTAGCTATGAGAAGACTCACTGATGAAATCTTTTGATTGCAAACTTTAGCTTCAAGTTCCCTTGCTGCTACCACCTTAAAAAAGGGAACAAGAACCAACGCTAGTAGATCTATGCTACCAGAATACCAAGTTGGGGATTTGGTACTATTTTATCACCATAGGCTGGGAGGAAGGATTCAAAAACTAGTCACCTTATGGGCTGGTCCATATCATATTAATTATCATCAGGTTATTGAATACTTCATTGCCTCTGTTGATACTGGTACTGTTATCAATAGAGTGCATAGTAAATTTCTGCGCAAGTATGTGCCCCCTAGGCAAGATCTTGAGGGGGCATTGTTGGGGATTCATCTACAATGACTGAATTTACTCCAGATCAAGATTCGATATCTCAGTCTAATAAGATTGTATAATCTATGTCAGAGATATCCAATTCTAGGTTAGACTGATGATCAACCCTTCAGAGCTATCAACCTTCTCTGAAGGATGATGTTAAGATATCTGATGAGGCCGAAAATCACTTAAGAGGATTGGACTCATCAAATAAGAGTATTATTAAATCTAATCATCACAAATATGGCCTTAATAATCAGCAATATAGGTCATCTAATAGGAAAGATCTTCCCTTAGGTGCACCTCGAAAATCCTCATGTATACCTACTAAATCTACCCCTATAAATATCCATCATTTCTAACTAATAAACTACCACGATATTTGTCTTGATTAGCATAGTTTTGGTCTCGTTTCATACAGGATTCTGTATTCCTGATTGGAATCAACTATAGCAATGGAACTAATAACTTCATTGCAATTGAGTCGATCTTCACTAGAGCCATGGAACTAATATTTTCGTAGCCTTTGTAGAACTTACTTATCATAATTTCACAGGAAATTTTAATACATCCCCGACATCAATGATATGATTCCAACCCTTTATGTGCCCATACTCAGTATCAAATTTTGAGAAAATGTCGCCATAGGCCTCTAGTTAAATTTGGACTTTGTCAAGCTCAGCTAGGGTTAGTTCATCAGAAATATGAACAGTAGGCAGAGTACATAATGATTGATCAGCAAGTAAGCCCATATCCAACATAGACCCAATATAATGAACTTTTTTAGTGTCCTCAATGGAAATTAAAAGACCTTTTCAAATTTCTTGATGTTTCTTTACAATCAGGTCCTTACTGGTAAGATTCCCCTGTAGGTTACTGACAGGTCGCTGATAGGTGGGACTAGTACGCCTGGTAATACTCTGGGCTCAAGAGGACTAACTCCATCAATGCTGGTTAGGGGAAGTAGACAGTTGTAGGGATATGCAAGGTAATCTTAGTGTCAATCAATCTTTGTTCACCCGCTTTGATCAAAACTTCTTTGGACGCGTAGAAAAAAAACCATCTAGAGTGTCTATGATACAGAAAGTTGCTTTTTATTCCACCCCGCCGTGTAATGTAGGGATAAAGATGAGAAAGGTACTCATCTGTGCAAGCGCATTCCTTTTTATTTAGTTCATTGTTAGTTAAAACCAGGGAAACCTCGTAGTTAAGCAGGGAGAGGTAGCCCTGTTTCAAATTGATGATCCTATCATACTCAAGCATAAACTGAGTACCAATGAACATATCATATGTATTATTAGCAAGGACACAGATGGGGACGCAGGGAGAAGTTTCATAAAGAGGAAGGGTAAAGAGGAGTATGCACTAATGGCGCAAGTGCTGTTAGGACCAGAAGTTCCAAACTCTTGGTTGTAATAGAGGTTGAGGACCAGATTATCTTTTTAATGAGCTTTTAGGAAACAACTTTATGGGGAATCCAGTGCCAAGCATAGATATGACCCGTACTCCATTGATGACAACCTCCCCCTTAGTTAGGGTTCCACCCAGGTTGGGGGAGAGATCTAGGACCTCATTAAGATGGATAGTAGAAGCAATCTTTTAGCAGTCTCAGGGTATTTATCTTGGATATATTGTAGGGTATGAACATGCTGGGTTGATCAGATCAGTGTATCAATAATCTGGTCAGCGTCACTGGCAGTATCAATAACCTCAAAACCCCTCAGCACTTAACAGAGATATGTTCCACAGGGTATCCTAGCTGTATCTACTCTTTAAGGTTCGAACCTGTTAGGCACCCCACTTCAACTGGATCACCCAAGACATGATAGCTGACATTTTCACAAACCACTTTTATACATCATCAGAGGAGTTATCAATGCACATCAAGGAGCCCATATAACGTGAGGTAGGGTCAGGGTTTCCCTTGTTGCAGGAGAGGCCCTAAGGGGCGCTCATCTACCTTATTAACTTTTGGAGGAGGCATTGTAATTGTAAAGGCTCTGAATTTGGACTTTGAAGTAGCAGATTCGGGCTGCCCCATAGCCACAGGTTTTTATCTAGGGATGGCCAGAGGAGATGCCGAAGGGCATAGAGACAGCGTCTTGGAGGGACGTGACAATTGAACCACTTTATAAGGTTGCTTTGAAGAAAATGGGGATCAGGGCAAAGAGATAACTGACTTCACCAGCTGAAATTTAAGAGCTGATGATGGATAGGAGCACTGCCCCGTCACTGCCAGTATCCTCTGGCTGTCCTCACGTATTAGATGAGCATCTAGTTGCCGCAGCTCCAAGGGAGCAGGTTTCTAGAGAGACAGCCATAGAAGAGGCTAGAGGGGCCATAGTGGACTCTCACCTCAGAGCTCCTTGTGTAGTATCAAATTCAAAAAAGTAAGTCACCACTAGCAGAGCCTGCTTAATATCCTGTACATTTTGGAATGAGGACTTGACTGAAGAGATATACATCTTCAATGATGGACGGAGCGCCAATACAGCCAAGATAGCAGCAATGGCGTCGTCTAGAGGTAGCATCTTTGCAAGAATTAGGTAAGGGTTTCAATATAGAACTGATCAACAAAATAGGTGATTGATTCTCCATTTTTCAGGCTAAGGCACAAAAAGCCTTTTTTCTTTGCAAACTCTACGTGGAGCCAAACTCTTCAATGAGGGCTTGCTTAACCTTCGTCCAGGTGCTAAGGGTGGCCATTTTTGAAACCATTATCTCCTGAGACATACAACTCAAGCAGTTAAGGATGTACTTGATTTAAGATGGTCAGTTGTTCCTTATATAATTGATTCATAAACAAAGAGAAAGGAGCAATACTCCCTCACCCTGGGTAAACTTGTCTCTATAAGGGGGTATATGAAGAACAGGGAAGGCCCCATGAGATCCTTAAAAAAGGGTACTGTTTGAGCTTTTTAAGTTGAGACAAAGCACTGACTAGCTGTTGTTTTAAATCAGCTAGCCTGGGTTCAGGTGCAGTGGGGAGGTTGTAAGGGTCACTTTCCCCACCAGCATCCATTTTTTGGTAAAATATTGTGGTGTACAGACCCCCTGTAGTGAACACCATAGTTAAAATCATGGCTTGTTTTATGCTCGCTGGTGCTTTTTTCATAGGATGCTAACAATTCAGCAGTGGCAGGAGCATCAAAACTCTCAGCAGCTATTACCGATTTGAGGGAAACTTTAACACCACTTGAATAAAAAGATGAAACTTCAATAGAAGAAAAATATTGGATTTTTTATAGTTAATTATATTAAGTGAAAATTTAGAGATAAAAGAAAGCCCCAATTAAACCATTACCTCTAGGTATTTAAAGCAATTCTAGGCTACAAATGAAAGAGTGAAAAATCAATACAGGATGAGAGTAGCTTAGTTAGGAAATATAGTATTTCTACCTAGAAGAGCTCTTGAGATTTGCCTCGCTTCAACTTAATGACAGATGGTGGGTTTATAATAAGTAATATGAACTTATGGGGCAAGGATTTAGTGTATTTAAACCAATCAAACCAAAAATAGAATATTTTCACCTTGTGGGACATCAGGTCTATAAAGAGGGATGGTCTCCGCTTAGGAGGTTGAACTAAATTGCAGATAAGACGGGGAGGAAACTCAGGATGACTCCACTGATTCCGCCACAGGTTGACGCAACCCTACTACCAACAATAGGGCTATTTGGCAGAGGAGTGGGGTAGCAGTATTACCCCATTTCAGAGGATTACACTGAGAATCAACCAGGGTTTTTTATGCAATATTAGACTTAGTTAACACCAAAGCACACTTTTACAATAATAAACGCGTAATTATCCAACAATAACTTTAAATTCTCATTAATATATGTTTATATATAGAGAACTTATAAGAAATAAAAATTTAAATTTTATTTGAGGTGGGCTGACCTGAGGATGATACCTCACCAATGAAGGGAAGTGAAGAAAATGGGAAAGGATGATAAAACCTGGAAAACCTCCATGCACATTGTATAATAGGCCAGGAACTCCATGGACCGCCTTTGCTATTTGCTATCCTGGTTTGGGGCAATGGTGCGCAATGCCAACACAGCCATAATTGTTCCCTACCCAAAGTTCATTGACTAGGATTTAACTCAGGGAGGAAGTGCTAGAGGATCCATATTCTACCAATGGGGTATCAGCCCCTCTTATGAGAATTTAGATTTGAAGAAAGTTATCTGTTGTTACTCTTGTATCAATGCCAATTAGAACTTTATTTTACTTAGTAAATTAACTTATCCTTTAAAACCTTAATTTTATAGCTAAGATAAAGAAGACTAGAAAATTGGTCAAAATTATAATTTTAATTTATTATATGCTATCTAGTACACAAATGTACCTAATTATAAGAGTAGCTATAGATTTTATTTGACATCTTAAACAGTTTTATTATAATTAAATGCTTTTGCTTTTATCCAAGTAGTTTTAACATTAGTAAGTTTATAGGCATCACCACAATGTTATTAGCCCTGTTTTTATTAAAAATTTAATTTACAAGTATTAAAAACAGTTTTTGTCAGTCTAATAGAATTTAAAAAGTATTTAATTATGTCTATCTTTAAATAAGATTTTAATATCTGTATATGAGACAATCTACATGTTTTAAAGTGTTATAATATTATCAATGTAGATAGTTTAAAGCTTATTATAATATAACTAAAGTTGGATTCTGTGTTCTCTTTATAAATCTTCAACAACCTTATAAACATTTTTTCTACTATTACTAACATGTATGACAGACTAAAGTATTCAATAATTGCAGTTTGTACTAGCTTTTTCCATATGGCATAATTATAAGCACATGATGATAAATGAATTAAATATACTGTCACCAATATAATAAAGTATTTGTGATATCTTATGGCATAACTTAAGGTAATTATAGTTTAATTTTATTATAACTTGCATAGATGTTTTAACTATATCAAGATTTGACTTATGGTCTTTATGATTTATGTTCTTAAGATTTTATTGATTGTGACTTAAGCTAGTTTTTTTTAAATACCTGCATGTATAATTAACAATGCGAACCAGATAACTAGTTTACCAATCTTTTACCTACTATAACCTTTGAACACAATAAGGTTATATAGGATAAATAGTTGGTTAGACAGGAAAATTGTTTACTAGGGAACAAGTTAAAAATTATCAAGGAATTCCTTTAATTATATGAAAAATACCCTTTTATCATATAACTAAGTAAGATTTTATTGGTAGAAAAACTTGAAGTAAGAGCTAAGTATGAGTATCATCAATTATCAATGTTGTAAGAAGAGTGTCTATAACTCTCCTATTCCCAGCGAGGTGTTGCAAGGTGCACAGCCCCAACAACAGGGAACTATTCGTCAGTAATAAGGTGATTAGAGCCCCTCAGAGGGCTTGGAGATGAAGTAACTTAGGGTGAGGGTGGTTAACGAGATATAAAAGCACAGAAACAAGACAAACAACAAGGTTGGAGTGAACACCAAAGTGGAGTTCATACCCAAGCAGTGCTCTGGGATGGAGTGCAAAGGTGGTCTAGTCTGGAGGGTACTAGGGCGGCCCAGCGGTGCACCAGAGAAGAGAGCTACATTTGTGAAAATTTGATGGCTAACGTTGCATGTGACCTCCTTAAAGAGGTCCACATGCAGGTTCAACCAAGTTAACATAAAGAAAATGCAAACTAACAAAGGGTTTTTTATGGAAGAAGTCAACCAACGAGAGAGGTTGGTCTTGAGTAAAAAGATTTAAGGAAATTCAAGGGAATAATTGCTCAATGGAAGTGGTGCTAAGACCAGGTGTACCAATAAGCGCATGCTTTCATTGTGCAATGTACTATAGCTGGTAATCGACCAAACTCAGGCTAGCAAATTGTAGGTAAGGCTGACCAAGCTAAAAGTTTGAAAAAAGAATGGGCTTTGAGACCCCATTCACCAAGAATCTTAAGCAAACTGTCATTATTTATAACTAGATGGTTCTTTCTAATGCACCTGCTTTAACGCAAGACTGAACATCTTTTACATCCCCAGGAATAACCTGGCATATCTCGCCTTAACCCAGCCTTGGTATAAGGTATGTTTGATGACAGTATAACCCGCCAACATCACCCTCTTGCCCTCCTGATGTACAGCTTATCCTTGCTATTGGTCCCCATAATCATGTCATCCTAGCCCTGACAAAAGTGTTTTTTTGCTGGTTAAGTGAAAGTATATTTATAATCTATATCCTACAAGCCATACGTAATCCTTGTCAAGTTTAAAGCAAAAAGGAGATCTAATGTCATTAATACTATACTGATTTGTTAAAATTGTATATTATAAGGGCAACATTATACAAAATAGTATAGTATATTTTATTGAATTATCAATCAGGATGGTTGATAATAAGCATAATCCGAATTATGCAATGTATGAGTTCTTAACAATGTGGTAAAGATGAAATTGGTAGTAATACCCACCAATTTGATTATGATAAAGTTAGATACCCAGATACTAATATCTGGGTATGTGCATTTGACTATAATTAAAAATTATACCTCTCATTACTATTTCTACACTGATGGTTCTCATTCATAACCCTTTTTATGAAAGTAAATGTATACAGACAGGCAAGTACTTTACTGAATTCAGTTTAAGCACTTTAAAACTAATGCTTTATCATGTTGTAGCATTATTTTAGATAAGTCATAAATATGATTCAATAGGAATTTCATTTTAATTTATGCATTAGAGGCTAAAGAATATGGGATTAGGGGATTCCATAGTTCTATCTACTAATATATGCTTGCCTAGTTAATAAGATCCTTCTCACAATAACATTTTTAACAATTTTAAGTTGTAGAATAATTCCTAAGTGCCTAAAAATATTGAGCAAGTTCCATAAGCCTTCTTATAATAGTTATGCAAATTTAAATAAAGGTTAGACAAGTCAAAGCCAATTTTCTGGGTATCTAGCAGTCTAATGCTTTTTACCATGTTACCTTTTCAGTATGTTATCAAGACCATTTTAGCAAATATGATATATGGCTCTAAACCACTGAGGTATCTAAAATCTCTTTTACTTCATGCTATGGGTTTCATCAAACCTTTTGAGTAGGAGTAAGTGCTTTATTTGTAATTTGACCTTTTAATTTTCATAATTGGCAAGTATGGACTTCTTGATGTGTTCTAAGACCCTCATTAAGTGCTAGTCCATAGGAAGCATGATTTACCACCCATATATTCTTATATTGTCCGATGTTATTGGTCCTAGTTTTAAATCTTTTTTATATTATTTAAAGCCTATTTCATTTATTAGAACACAACCTTTTCTGTAAAATCATTTCCTCACTATACAAATATAAATTTAAGAGCTGGTAGTGCCTCAATTGAGCACAAATTAATAAATCTTTGGGATTTGTTTCCTCTTTTTAGATTATATTGCTTTGGCTCCCTTCAACTGCACAGGTTCCTTGTATGAGCTTTGTTTGACTTGTTGATAAGAGATCATAATGGTCAGTAGTAGCATGAAGACTACTACTCTAGTTGAGCTTATTTCAGCCAAGATATTTATTAGCTCTAACGCCAACCTGATGCTTACTCTAATCTTGAATATGTCTGGAATTTTAGGAGTTTTTTTCCTATTTTTACTGGTAGAACTAACCTAGGATAAGTTTCAGATGTTCTTCTTCCTTATCATCATGAAGAGTCTTCAGAGATCAACAATAATACTGACAAAGGATCTTCTTGTCCTTCCAACTCTACTCACATGAGAATAAAGTCTAAATTATAAAACTTTATTGATAATTGTTTATTTCAATCAGATTAGATCTGCTTTATTATAGAAAACCAAGAAAAAATTATTGGGAAAACAGAGCACAACTCTTTGGTTGGCGCCCCAAATGGGAACGAAAACTAGGGCCATTAAATTAACCCTCCAGGGTCATGTAAAATGATGATCTTCCTCATCATTATAAAAGGTTCTCTCCCCTATTTGAATGCAACCTCTTCTGAGATAAAATGAAGATCATGTCCCAAAGTCTTCTCTCAACACCCATTGAAGTACCCTTATTTAATAACAACCTGCTTAGATAATGTTAATATCCATAAACAACAGATTACAATCCAGTTAGGTTAACTTGAAAATTTCTCTATCATAGGAAGCATTACTCACCAGAAATTAATGAACCCCTTAGTCAATCAGCAATCAAACCTAATCAACTCCTACAAGTCAATTAAGTCATCAAAAATGAAATTGACACCTAATCACTTGTTTATTGTTGGGGATTATCCCTGAACAAACACACATTAATCCAGCGGATCAATAAATATTCGCTGAGAATAGTTTTCCAAACAGTAGGTATCATATATATAATTAAAGGCTTTATCATTTACTAGTGGACCAGCAGCTGTATTATAATTGATGAAGCTGGGTAAGGTGGGCAAAAATCACAAAAACATCATCTTTCTGCTTATCTCTTTTGTCTGCTTAAAGATTGTTCTTTCTCAAGATAGTGTTACAATTATCTTTCTCGTTTTTTGGGTCACTTCATCTGCACTTGGAGACCTTACTTTTTTGACTTCATAACATGTTTGGATCTGATAATGGTTGGCATAGAGTGGTGACATGCCTTTCATGGCGTGACATCTAGTATCATATGCAGATTTGTTCCAACCACATACTGTTAAACAAGTATTATTGTAAAATTGACATATAACAGAACAAGTATGTTTTAAAACTTGTTAACTTGTTTTGTTTGCCAAACTTTATTAAAAACAATATTCTTAAGAAGGTAAGGATAAATTTCAAATTTTAAGATAATTAAACCCATAATTAAGAAATCAAATAAAGGTCTGTAATCCAAATTATATCTTCTGGTAGTTCATTTCAGGATAATATAATATTTAGGAAGATTTGAAATGCCACTAAAGCAGTATTATTTTTGTTTAATCAGCTCTAGCGTTTCAAGTTACAGTTTCACCTATCAGTTGCACAATATTATATGTCCTTCATATAAATACAGAAACAATATATAAATGAATATAACCTTTTTTTGTTGTTATAATTGATTTGATTTTAATTTATTGCGGGGAAGGCTGACCATGGGATGACCACTTCCAAATATGACTCAGAAGAGACAAAACTCAGTACCAGGGGAGGCACCCCAGAGAAGCGATGCTATCTCTTGTTTCCAGCGGGGACGCCACTATGGGGAGGGGGAGGGAACGTGTGGAGGAGCCGTAGCCACAACTGAACACATGTGGAGGAAGGGCTCTTATTTGATGAACCAGACTGCAAACCAGGAGGAGACCAGCTGTCGGTGATGTGGTGGGAGGTATCCAAATATCCATGCCTGAAAGTGGTCCACCAAATGAGACCAGAATCTGTGGACAGCTTCTGGGAGGGTGGGGGTGGAGCCTGCGATGGCATCTAAGACAATCGTGTGGATGGTCCACATGGCGATTGCAACCACCAAAGCATGGAGGGAGGGTGGAAGAGAGGAGGCCATTGATAGAGCAAACATATCTCTTGACAGACTGAAGGGATGCGTTTGATCATAGCCCAGCAGACGTTGAACTTCGCGCCATATCACTTTAGAGGTAGGGCACTTCTCCAGGCGGTGGAACAGCGTTCCATACTGGCCACACACGACACAGGATGAGTGTAAAGTGTTAGAGCGCTCAGCTGTACGATACACCCGCCTCAGGCAGCGCCACACATGGGAGCGGACTTGAGGCTGCAACAGAGGATGGTGTACATATTTCCAGATAGTTTTTTGGGTCTCAATGGAGTAAGGGATGTCCATCATGTCCAGGTAGTCCACCCTGGATAGGACATGGGGCCAAATGGGGATCACGCCATCATGGATGGGTAGCCCCTGTACCTCTTGTGTGAACTGAGGAGAGAGACGGCCTCTTCAGGTTGTATGTCCACTAATACGAATTCTCCATTCAGCGCTCTGCATGGAGAGTAGGATTTGTTTGTAGTGGGTTTTAGTCCCGTGAGGTCCTGTGGCTGATGTGTGTAATGCGAGGTATTTCATCAGGGAGTGGGGGTTCAATGGATCATTGAGGCCCAAGGCGCGGGAGAAGTTGGAGCGGGCTGCGTGGGACCAGTGTTGGGAGGGGAGTGTAGGGGCGGTGACGGCCACAATCCAGGTGCCCAGGATCTTGGCAGCGTGGGTTTTGAAGTCAAGCAGGCCCATGCCACCATGATGATGAGGGCCAAACATGACCTCTAGTCTTACTGGTGGAGGGTAACCTGACCAAAGCCATCCTTGCAGCAAGGCATACAAGGATTTGAAGAAGCTTGGGGAGAAGGAGATGGCGTGGGCTCCAAACCAGACTTTGGAGAGGAGCATAGAGTTGGCTAAAACAACCCTGCCAGTGAGGGAAGCAGGGTGGGCTCTGAGAGAGGAGATTCGCCTTGTCACGTTGTCCAGAATATGGCACTCCATTACTGCTGACGCTTATCCGCCTGCCTCCATCCACACACACAGATGGCGTACTGGTCCTATGGTAGGACGTGGCACAAAGGGGAGCACCAGTGGGGCAGTGTGTGTTGAGTGAGTGGGGCGAGGACGTGGGCGAGCAGATGAGCCAGGTTGGGAACTAATTGCTGGGGTCCAGCAGTTCTGAAACTGACCAAGGAGGATGATTTCGGTTTTGGAAGCGTTCAGTGCCACGTTGCTTACCCAGGAATACTCCTGGATGAGAGCTTCAAGCGCGCGTGCATCTTGATTATTAGACACCCCAACTACACAATCATCTGCAAATGCCATTATCTTGACTGGGGCTTGGCCTGGCACATGGACCCCAGTGAGTTGGGCATTCACATTTAGCAGTAGTGGGTCAAGGCTGAAGTTGCATATGAGTGGGCTGAGGGGGTCCCCTTGTCGCAAGCCCCTTTGAGGATGGACTACTTCCGTTAGGAAGCCAGGGCCATGTACTGCCATTGTTGCAGATTCCGTGAGCAGCATTACCCAGTTGATGAAGCGAGGGGTAAGCGGAACTGATGGAAACAGGATTGAGGTATTCCCAGTTTACTCTATCATAGGCCTTTTTTTAGTACTAGATGGTCTATCATAAGCCTTTTGTTGGTCCAAGAATACAAGTGCCCCAGAGGCTGTGGATTGACATACATTAGTCACAGAGTGCACATTATCCCAAATCGACCTTCTGGGTATGAAACCAAATTGTTCTGGGGAGATGGTGGCAGATGCTACAGTCCCTAAATGGTTAGCCATGATTTTTGTTAAAAATTTTAGCGTCTGTGTTTGTTAGAGAAATGGGGCGCCAGTTGGCTAAGTCTAGCTTATCCCCTTTCTTGGAGAGTGTGACAGTAAAGGCCTCATGTACTCCTGGTAGGAGGCGCGTTTCCAACAGACTTTGATTAAGTGAGACGAGCAGCAATGGGGATATATATTTGAAATACTTTTTGTAGAACTCATATGGAATACCATCTGGGCCTGGGCATTTTTGGTTTGGCGCACCGCGAATGGCTGTCCATAATTCAGTCGGAGTAATCAAATTCATTATTCCAGGTATCAGAAAATGGTGCAGATGTGGGCTCAGTTGAGAAATTCTGCCACTTCAGCTGGCTGAATTGGATTTGATTGGTACAACTTGGAGTAATACTTTTGTGTTTCGATTGCCACTTTGGCTGGCATATCCACAATGGAATCATCCAATCTTCGCACCTGTGTGCAGGCCACACTCTGGCGTGGTGCAAATTTTTTTTAGAGAATTGTGCAGTGCACTTGTCACCTTTTGTGATGCATGTGGCCCTGTACTGAACACAAACCCAATGTTTGTGTTGCTTTTTTAAGTGCGTTGAGGTGGGCGGCTGCTTCTACCCACTTCTGGCCCCATGAAGGGCTGTAGCCTGTAGCTGGGATGTTGGACTCCAGGTGTGCCAACTCTGCCAGAGCACGCGAAATGACCGCCAATGTGGCTCGTGAGCATCTGGAGGAGAGATGGCAAGAGTGGCGGATGGTATCATCTTTGAAAGTTGCTCATGTGGAAATGGGCTCCGCGCAAAACGATGCAACAAACTTTTTTGCCAAAGTTGTCGCTTCCACCAACGTGGAAAATCCTGGTGATGTGAGCTCGGAGGGGCGGATATTGCACCAATGTGGGGCCTTAGCAGCTGTGACAGGTAGGTGGTAGGTTAGCAAGACCAGTCGATGGTCAGAGAATTCAATTTTTGTTGATTTGAAGTGGGAGATGTGGGGTTGGAATTTCGCCGGTGTTAGGATAAGGTTGATGCGGGTCATGGACCTTAGTTGGCTGTTGTGGACATGGGGACGCGTCATGTTTTTGAGCAGAGGGGCATGTCACAGCAGAGCATCCATTAACCTGAGGGTGGCCTTTAGAACGCGCAGTTCTACATGACCCTGGGGGGTGTGGGGTGAGGAAGGCCACTGGTCTGTTGGTGTGTTTAGCCAACAGTTCATGTCGCTGACTAGGAAAGAGTCTGGGGGTAGTGGGAGGGATTTGACCAACGAGAAAAATTCCCAATGCTTGCGTACACTGTTTGGGGTGTAGATGTTGACAATTGCATGTGCTACATCAGCCCATGAGAAAGTGACAACTAGAACTCAGTCATTTAGGAATGTTTATGAAGATAAAAATTTGAAAAATTGTTTTTCTGAATTAGCACCCCACAGTGCTTCGACCAAAAGGATAGGGATGGGAGGAGCATTGTTTTCCAAGCTTCCTCGGAGCCTCGTGGACAGTGGGACTCCTGGATGGCCAGGATATCCACAGGTAAATTGTGTTGTAAAAAACTCAGTTTCCTAGCCTGGGATGGGGAGGCCTTGAGTCTTGCAATGTTCAACATCCCTAAAGTGAAGGTTTCCCCCATTGCACCTTAGGTGCAAGGGGGTGGGCACCCAGGCCCACCAGCCTCCTCTAGATCCCCACGGGCCTTCACAGCAGTGCGGGTGTTAGCAGCAACGCTATTGGGGTTCTTGTAATTTTTGTGGAAATAGTTGCATTGGCTTTAGCCTTCACTTTTTGTTTTCCTGATGTCGGATGAATTTTTTGCGGTGCAGATGAGTTTGGTGCACCGTTGAGCGGGTCAAAATTTTTTTTTCAGTTGGGATAGGTCTCAAGTTGGTTTTGACCAGAGCTTGAGTGCAACGATTGGGTGATATCAAATACCCCATCGGATCCTCAGATTGAGTGGCTTGCTCAGCATAGGCTTCCCAATCTGATTGGTTGATGGATTCCTGAGTTGCTTCCGCCACGAAGGTTTCTATGTCCTCCTGGCGTTGTGAGTGTGGGATAGCAGTGGTGGCTTTGGCCGCTTCCTTGGCCGCGGCCCTGAGGGCCTGCTTGGACTTCTTCTGCTCTTGTGGGGAGATAGGCTTTACCAGAAGGTAGCAGCCTTGTGCTCCCCATGGGAAAGCCTCTTTGGTGCTTGTGGTTGGTTCATAGTGCGCCTCTCCACTGGCCATGGCCACCAAGGGGTGCTCTTGGAATGTGATGCCCTCCTTGGTGGGGCATGCGTGCGCCTTATGGCTGAACATGTCACAGTGGGTGCAAATGGGGGGCGCGCTGTCCACGGTCACCCAGAATGGGTGGGTGGTATGCCCTGTGATATCAATAAAAGTGGAGTGCAGGATCTGAGTTAGGTCCTTTGTGATCTCCTCGGTTGGGGTCAGGACTGCAATGGCTTTGCCGGTGCACAGGTGGGGCATCAGCATGAAGCATTGCATTTCAAAGAATTGTATTTCACCATATATGGCGAGACCATCTTTCAGGTGTTGTTCCAAAATGTCACGTTTTACCGTAGTAGGCAAAAAGTCAAACGTGAGGAAAATTTGGTTTAATTTTATCCATCTGGTGCGTTTGGTTTTGACAACCCATTGCCCTTCAGGGAGGTTGACCACTACGCGCACTGCTACAGCCTCATCTGCTGCCTCTTTGCTTTCAAAACCTAGGTACAGCCAACTGTGTGACTTGGAGTGAGGCGCGACGTACACCGCGGTCAGGAAAATTGTGTGCACATCTTCACAAAATTTTTCCCATAAGGCCGTTTGTTAGATAACCAGAAACACGTGGACTCCAAATTCCACCGACAAAAGTGGCTGGGAGTGTGGCGTGTTGATGTACTGGTTGCATCGTGCTTGCCATGCAAGTATCTCTGGGGAAATAGTGACCAACGTTTTTTTAAAATTTTTGTCTATTCTGCCAGTTTCTCCGGGGGCATTTTCAAATGTTGGAGGCCGCGGGCCTTCCACCTGCTCCTCTTACCTTACTTGCCCAACTGCTCCCTGACATGGGTGCAGACTAATCTCCTCTGTGAGATTATCAAACTAGATTCAGTCTTGAATTGAATAGTTTGCAAAAGTGATTGCAACGAGAAAGAAAAGTTGTTATAATTGATTTGATTAACTATCTAGAATCCATTATTTGTTTCTTATTATTTTTGTACTAGTGTGACTAAACTAAGAGGGTGGTCATTTACGTATCTTTATTTATGGAATGCTAAACAAAGGGATTGTCAAATAAAATTCCTAGCATGGTGCCACAGCGTTATCCTAAGAATCCATTCTAGAAGGGGAAAAGGGGGCAAGTGGATTTTTATCCAATGCGGCTTCAGGTGGCAGGAAATGGCAGATGGCAGATAAAAGGGGGTGGGAGAATCAGCAGCATGTGGCAGAATAAGAGAGAGGATGGGGTTCTCAAATCAATGAGATTAGCAATGTGAATCGCCTTAACGTATTGGGCAAGTTGAAACTTGGCAAAAGTAATTAGGTCAAGCACACAAGTAGAGAATTTAATGCGTTGGCAGGTTTGAGGTAGTTGTGGTCATAGAGCAAAGATCTTGATGCGTCAATGCACACATGGCAAGGTGTAAAAGCTATTTCTTTGATATCAAATTTGTCATTCTCAGAAATAACAATAGGGAAGTTAGGTATAGGGCAGCCCTAGCAAAGTGGCTCAATCGCCAAGTGGAGGTCTTGGTGGAGGAGGGAGCTATTAGGGGCAGCATCTGCTTTGAAAGCTTTTTGATGAATATTTGTGAAAATTGGGAAACTGTTTTTAAGGATGAAAATGGCAGCGGGGTGTATAAACAGGGTTTGAGAGAAAAAATCCCAACCAATCAAAGTTGGGATTAATTTGTAGGAGAGATCTGCGTCGTCAATCCATTTGAGAGCCTCAACTGAATTCTCAACTGCCAGTGCTGGGCCAGCGACAGGACTTGGTGGGGTGGTAGCTGCTTATTGGCAGTGCACAGTGGAACATGGCAATTATGACAGCGCATGAGCTGGCATCTCCTCAGAAGTGGGTCAGGCGGTCAAAAGTTGGCTAGGCGGTGTGGTGGGAGCAGCACCAGTAGTTGTTGAAAATGGGGGAGGTCGGATCAATCTCCAAGCAAAAAAATTAGTAGAACCAGAAGTTTGCCTTATGCCAGAGGAAGGAGCGGCAGAGGCAGCTTAAGCGGATAGCATGGGGTACTTGTGCTTTAGATGGATGAGAGTAAAGCACATGGGCAAAAGCGTGGCCTTTTTGATGTGTGCCCAGAAGGGATGATCAGGGAAGGATCTGATCATGGTGTGGGGGGTATCACGAGGAAGGTGTCATAACAGAAGGGGCAGATCATTGCAGACACTCAAGGCTCAGCGAGATGATTGATATATTTGGCACCATAAACTGCAGCATGGGGTCAGCGTCGTAGGCAACCAATCCCTCTGTGAGCTCATGGTGGAGGCGTTTGGGGGAGATATGGGAAGGCAAGCAAGCGAATTGGACCAACAGTGTGGCCTCATCTGGAAAGCAAGTTCAAATGAGTGGTATTTTTGTGTTTATAAATTTAAGGCATCTGTGCTGCTGCCATAGCGTGAGCTTCACATGAAAAGACAAAATAAAAGTACCCATTGAAGGTGCAGAAATAAATAAAAATGGTGATTTGTACACTACTGTTGCCATAGGGGGTGGAAGGCGAGTCAGTAAGGGCGTACGGCTACCAACCTGAAGGTTGCAGGTTTGATTCCTGCCCTTCGCACATCGATTGGGGTGCCAGCCAAAGGAAGCTATTGGCGGTTAGTAGGTCTAATAACACGAAAACCTTACCCATGATGTAACCAGAAAAAAATTCGAGTCCCGATCTGGAGGTGGAAAAACTTTCTTTGACAGAGTTGACCCTGTTCAGGTTTCATGTTGTTTCTTTCTTTTGGTAATGCCTGTCCCCTGGTCAGCTTGCCTTGGTTAAAAAAAATACACTACTGTTGCCATCTCAATGATTGATGTAATCTCATTGGGGAAGAGGTTCCCATACTTGACTTGGAGGCCAAAATGCAGGTTGCTTCAAGGGAGCACCAGGGGGCTTCTGAGCACTGCTTGGGAATGTGCGAGGTATTGGGAAAGGCCCTGAGGTGGGATGTGGCGACCTGTATCTTTGAGTCTATCTGGGCCAGCACAGGGGCGTTTTGGCAATGACCAATAAACGCCAGGAGGCGGTGCATCGCTGCCCTATGTGGATACAGCCGGCTTCAATATGGTCAACATAGGCTAAATTTAGCACTGGCAAAAAGCACTTGAACTTAAAAACTTTTTTATATTCAAATTCAATTGACAAAGGGATTGAAGCAAAAGAGAGTTCTATTATTAATTCTTATATTTCAACTAATTTTCATATGCAGGGATTGATTGCTTAGTATAGATTAATTTGCCCCACATCCTATGACTTTATGTGTAAGGGCCAAAGTTGTATTTAATTACTGATGGTAAATCTGCCAGGCTCTTTGTTCATTAGCCTTTACAATGGCAGATCAAATCATCAATCCCCGCCGGTGAACGTTTGCTTCCTTATTATACTGATCACTGAGGACCCTGGCTTTGAATTTTCATATCACTTTTATATATATATTTACCCTTATGTACCCTGCTATAGTAAAATAATATTAATAAAACCTCAATGTATATTATGCCTTCCATCAGTATCTCAATTACAATAGGTGGATTGCTCCTATAAGACTTTCCTCAGGTCCTAGTCATTACTCTTCCAGGCCCAATTTTGGATATTAAACTTTTACATATAACTCTTAAGTGCTACTCAATAGCTATGAAAGGCACAAGTGAGATCTTTATTAGAGAGAGCTTATGATTGAGATTGTCATCTGAACGTGATGTTTTTTCTATAAAGCTGAATCAAGTTTAAATTGATATTATCTTAGTGATACCACAAGCCACTGACAGTATCTGATACTTCAGTGTGCTCCCTTGTTTTAATAAAACAACCCTATTGCTGATAGAAGGGTCCCTTATACCATTTTTACTTTAGCTACTGGAATCAAACAGTACATGGTCTTTTTTTATGAAAACTCCATACACCTGAAATATGAAGACACTCTACTGATTTTAAAATTATAGGTTCTCACTACAGGGGGCTACACCTTATTACCCTGAGCATGATTAATTTAAGTATGGATCCAGGTAATTCAATTGAGAGAGTATCTCTAGGTATACGTAGTGCAACCCTCTGACGCTGAAGCAGCAAATAAAAATCCAAAAACAATTACAACAGTATTTTCCAATCACACGCCAATTTAGATGCTCACGTCAACCAACTTTCCAGAATTATAATTGAAAATGATCACCAAGTGGAAGCATTAACAAAGGATAAGGAAGTTTATAATGCCTTAATGGCCTTGATAACAATATGAATAGCTGTTTATACATTACTGATTTGTATCAGGAACTTGATTCCTTACATCTGGAGATATAAGCTCAGGGACATAAAGTAAGGTTCCCAGTAAGTGAAAAATCATCTTAAAAGTGGACTTTCTGGCTGCTATCCAAAAAGATCAATCCTTTCAGATCTATGTTGCAGGCGGAACGCCTAAATTTTTTTAATAGGTTGGGCTAATTTAAGACTAGAATTATAGTAATTTTTTTTAAGTTATAACCAGGTGGGTTGATCAAAAAACTCTTCTGATAGAACCCAAAAATTTTGGTGATGAGGCACTAGTTACGTGTACATTGCCTGAAGTCTTTACCTCCACTTTGGGCGCTGCTGCTTCTGTTCATCCAGACACTACAGCAACTCCTCCTCCTAAGCACATAGCCTTTTATCAATTGTGATACTCCCATACAACCTGCCCCCAATAATGTGCTAATATTACTGGTGTTCCCTCTGCGTTTTTCACCCAAACTTCTCCAACATCTCGAAACCATTTTATTCCCACTCCTTATCTTTGTAGCTAAGGAAATCATTTATGAGATAATGCAGGCCCTTAAGCCCTGCATCTAGAAAACTTATTAAAGGTTAACCCTATTGATTCATCTAAGTTTAAAAAGATTAATTATGCGCACAATTCTATTGATCTCTTTGTGATTAGTATGAGCTTAGTGTCTGAGAATGCTAAGTTGACAACAGTAATGAATTCTCTTGACCCTGAAAGACAGGCGTTAACTATGCCAAAAATTTTAAGAAAGGGTTGGCATGTCCTATCTCAAAGGTAAAGATCTTTTTATCAAGGGGTTTGGAGGTTCCAAAAGGATGAACACTTGGATGATAGAATTTCTAACATCTTTTTTAAATAAAAAAATATAAAAACTTAAGTGTGAACTTTTATTTGGAGGCACAGAAATTATCTGGGTTCAGATCAATAATAATTTGATGCCCAGATTGCGTTGTTCCATGCCTGCAAGACCTACAAGAATTTGTTTTGGGTTATGATACAAGTTTAAAAAAGGAGCATTATATCACCTATATAGTGAAAGATCTATATTTTGCACAGTCACTTTTGAGGCGCTGTAAAAATTTACTCTAGGTTGATTATTGGCGGGCAACCCAGTAACCTTTTTACTGCACAGGTTCAATTTCCTCGTGCACTTTGTTGCATTGTATAGAATGTATTAATTGATAATAGCATGGAGACTATTATCCGTAGTTGAGATTGAAATATTTTTTTGCCCAACGCTTCAGCCAGTATTTCCAATTAAATACTCTTGAAGTCATACTCGTAGGGATTTGTTCCCTATACTCTTATCCACCTGATCTTCACTAAGATACCCCGGTGACAGTCTCTCTCAGCCCAAAACACAGTTGGCAGCTATCCCTGATTGTGGTTCCTTTGTCTCTAGATCCCCGCTTAGATCTTTACTCTTCTCTCTGAGAGTCTTCAAATTATTGCCTTCTGCAATAATATCCATGAGATAGAACGACACAATAGAAGCTGATAGTCTAACTATACACCAAATTGATAATATTACTGTAAAATACTTGTTATCTAGAAGCTAGGTTTTTTTATTAAAGTAAATCCTAAGGAATTATATAGTGGGGGATTCATCTGTCTAACCCTTGGTTGACACCTCTTCGATGAAATGGCAGCTGTTGCCATTGAATCAACCTTCTTTGTCTCAGCAGCGATGGTCTTCCCCATCCTGGCTAGAGTTCCGTCATTGGACATCCTCAAGACTCAAACAGAAAGAGTCAGAAAACATGTCCCTAACATTTTCTCTCGATCCAAGTGAACCAACCATAATTGGCTTTTGACCTGCTTAGGTAATGTGACTTATTACCCATTAGGGCAGGTTATTCACCAACCAATCAATTTGCTAATTGCAGGCGGCATCACTCGGCTCACAATTTACTATTCATTCCCAATCAGTCAGTGATGAAACCTGACCGATCCCAATTGGTACACCTGATAGTTAATCACTATCAGATGCCCCTATTTTATTGGCAACTATGCCGATGAGATCTTAAGTATTTATCTGGAGTTGATCCCCAATAGATATGACCAGGTGAATATCTCAAAATCCCCCAAACGTAGTTCCTCCAAAACTTGGGCCAACCAATATCTGATTCATTTCACCTTAGGGAATTTTCCCCTAGTAATACCAGGTAATCTAGCAGGCTGGGAATATGGGCAAAAATCCCAACAGGCACCCAATGAGTGTTAATGGGAGCCTTGCAACCCTTATCCTAAGGCTATTTTCACTAAGAAAGAATTACCTTTACTTATGGGACTAGATCTGGTAGGCTTGATATTAGTAAGATAACCTGTCATCTTTATAAAATTGGGGGATTTTGTAAATTTATGCCTAATTTGAGTACTAAGCCTAAGGTTCATTATGTGTACCTGTAAGTCACCAGCTTGGTGGTTTTTCATTATGATATGGATTATAAAAGCCTCAAAATTAAATCTAATTAGGTTTGTGGCCACTGGTACTCCCACCATGAGATCTTGTGAAAGGTGATCAAGAAGAGAGTATCATCTTAGTAGATTTCTGAAACGATTGAGAATCATGTACACCACTATATACCCTAGAAGAAAAAGGGGTGTATAGTGGTACCTGATAGGTGTAATGCTTGCAAGATTGGTGAAAGGGTCTCCCTTTGAGAAGTTATAAAAAAGAAGGTAAATAAGGAGTTCTGGTTTGGAGTTGGCAAATGGGACTGGGCAATTGGCATCACAATATTTACCAGCACACTGGATAGGAAGAACTGTAACAAAAGTATTATGTTCCAAATAATCATAACTAATATAAAAGATAGCTAAGATCCAGTTGTATTGAAACTTTTTATGGTAGCTTAAGATTACTCTTAGCTATCCTGATTTATTTGTATTACACGATTGAGGGTAGATTACCTCAATTGATTAGGGATGTAAGGCAATAATTTGATGCATTGAGAGTATTGCACAATGCACTTCACTTTTAAAGTACACATGACATATAAAGTGCATAGGAGACCACAATGAAACTATGAAATAAGCAAAATACCAAAAACGGATGATGGCAAAAACAATTAAAATCAAATCAAATTTAATGAAACATTTGTTCCATTTTTTATTGAATTAGATTTAAATAAAGTAAATTAAAATTTTATCAAAATCAAATAAATCAAATTGGAATAACTAAAAAATTAGGACAATAAATACTCAGCTCAAAAGAACTAAGAAATTGTTCAGGATCCCAATCCTGACAGTACATCATGTATGAGAAAAACTTGGGAAAAGACAGGGCGGAGTAGAACAGAAATTTTCTAAATCCTCATCCTCTAAAAATCCCAAGTAAGAAGAAATCTCTGACTCCACCTTCCATAAACATAAAAATAATGACAACGCCTCACTTCTAACAGTTCATTAAGTTATAATGGATGATATGATATAAGTTACCATCTACACAGAAAGAATGCAAAGCTGAATTGGCACAGAAATTAGCTCTAAAGACTTATGTTCAACAATTAAAACAGCAGGAGCTTCTGGTTTCCTCTAGAAATATCATAAGTTGAACAGGTTCAAGTGGCTATATCCATTGAAATTTGAAAATACCAGCCCTCAACTGGGCAAAGAGAACCAAACTTATTTAAAAATGGACACTTTGGATGTCCTTAAAATAAACTCTTTAGATGTGTCAGGCTTCGCCCCAATGCAAGGGAAGCCTCCAGTTTAGGGTTCTAAATGAATGGGTGCTTTATTTCCCTCATTTTTGATTTAAGAAATAATTTATTGTGCAATGCATCATCTGGCTGATGTGCAGAAAGTAGCAATAAAATTATAACACTGGTGCTCGATGGTTTGTTGGGCTGAAGGCCCCAAAATTATCAGATTCACTACAGTTTACCCCAACAAATTTTCATTTATTAAATATGAACATTCACACGAATAATTCACGATAGATCGCCTCAACAACCCTATCTAGATAAGCTTAGGCGAATTCTCCCTATTTGCGCCATGTCCCTATTTTCCCTAGCCCTATTAAAGGGCTAGGATGAATACAAATAAAATACTTTTCTTAGTTTTAGGTTGTATTTCGGGTAGTTAACTAACTAGAGATTTTTTCCTGCATGAAGTAGCAGAGATTGCATTGATGACATTCATTCCATCAAGAGATATGATCTAGAAATCTAATGTCTGCTAGTTCTTCCAATGGTGCTACTAATGACTAATAATTGTTTAGACTTTGAAGGACTTGGCCTTCAATTTTCTAAAAAATCCAACACTGGTGATCCTGCTAGGGACCCTTCCAAGGCTATCCGGTGAAGAAATACTTTATGCAAGGAGTACCAGCGACAACATAAAGAAGTGTACACCAAAGGGTCACTATAAGAAATGGCACAGGAAGGTAATGGATAATGGAAAATCCTCCATCTTCTAGATAAGAAATGATCCTACAATATGTAGTTTGACTAAACTTAAACCTACCTGGATGGCATAGATACCATGGGCAGTATAAGCCACAGAAACCTTGAAGCAATAGAAAACTGCCATAATGGAAGTGAGCTATGAAGTTGAATGTATGCCAACATCTGATGGTGTGAAAAACAGCCTAAACTCATTAAGGATTATACTGAAGATTCTGATAAACTAATTGCAAAAATAGCCATTAACAACAATTACCAAGTGGCTAAGGAAGGACTTGAGATGGTTTATGATGCTATAAATTAGCTATACATTTATTAATCCCCTGAACGCCTTCGCCAAAAACTGATGGAGGATTTGTCTGTTTACGGTGCAGACCCCATTTTGCAGTTTGTGGTTCCCATTTGGCAGGTCAGTTGGCAGGGCCTCACGCCTTTACAATGATCCACCCTTTCCATTGTGACAACCACCTCGCAATTCCCCCTGAACAGTGATCAGATCTGCACCTGATCACCCTTTTTGGGCGCGTGTCAAAAATGGCTGAAATATATGTCCCTTGTCCTTTATATTGAATCACTTGAAGCTCAAGTGCCCTGAGGTTTCCGCCTCCACTGCTTCCGCCATTCCTCCTTCTAGAATTGGGCCAACTGCTGCCTCACCCAAATTTTTTGAGTGGGGAATGATCCTCCTGCCCCCTACCTCAGCTAATTCTAGAGCTTCCAAAGAAGCAGCCAATTAAAATTTAAATTTTTTTAGGAATTTGTCAGAATTACAGAGTACTGAGCTGAAGGCTGAGACAGTTTTGGCTGAGCTGCCATGTTCAACTGTTCACAACCAATCAGGATTCACCAATGCACTGACTCCAGTGGCTGGACTGGCATTAGCCAATTTAAATCCATTCAAAGTACTTTAATGGATTGATGATATGGATCAGCCATATAATTTTAAGCCCAATTTTGCCTTATAGGAATTTTTTGTAAATTCTTTTGATTCACGTCCCCACCGTTTTTGAGCTAAAAACGGCTTTCCTGTTTATAAAAATATAAACAAAATGGTGGTAGAAGCAGCAGCTGCTCCCACCAATACCCTCCTCTGCCAACATCTTCATGGTGCGATGGAATCCCTTGTTGAGGATATTCTCATCCCAAATTTCCCTCATGATTTTGATGAGGATGCAAAATATGAAATTGAGGAGCTCACTTTTGGTGAGAGCCTGCCTGCATTAATGCAGCAAAACTCTTTTTTGACCTTAATTATCCCCAAACCTGCCAGCGCATCAAGTCTTTCACTTGTGTGTCAGCTCTCATCACTTTTGCTGAGCATCAACTTTCTCAATACGTTGAGTCAATGGACATCGCCAGCCTCATTAACAAAGGTCACTATCCTTTTAAGTCGCTGATGCTCCCACCCTAATGCTTTCTTCCATGGTCTGCCAGCTAAAGCTGGTGCTGGACAAAAGTTTCCCCAAAGCTTTCTTCATATTCTGATATGTCTTTCTAGGTTGATAATTTAGGGGCTATACTAAGAATTTTTTTATTTTTAATAGTCCCTTTGTTTGGCTCATATCAAATAAAGATGCATGGCGGCTCCCCTTTTGGGTTGGGCACCACTAGTATTAAAAATATGATGACAAAAGGTTTATTAGATCAAGCGTTATTTTAAAAGAATTAAATAGTACTTTTTTAAGTATCAAAATAGAATCAAGAATAAAATAAAAATAAAGGAAGTGGATATTTCAGGTGGTGAGAGATAGCGTATACCACGTATGAAGGTAGAAATAGATTCAGGATCATAGGAGGTAAAGGAACAATAAGGTTCAGGGCTTGATTAGATTAGGCTTCATCAATGAGAACTGAGTTAATGGTAACGCGGTTAAGTGGCTATCATTATCTGCCATAGGGAAGCCAACATATAGAAAGGTAGAATAGGTGGAACAAGGCATAATATGTGGCGTGAGGTGCTTAATGAGGTGGATAGAGTCGTCAAACACTAAATACATCCTCAGGCCTAATATTAGGATGAATAGTAAGACAGCGCTGGTATTCTTCCTCTATCATGTTGGCCAGTGAGGCATAGTGGGGAGATTCATCTAAAATTTGTTTACCTGTGTATTTTGCATTACTAACTGTTCAATGGAATGTAAGTCAGGCCATATAATCTTGGGCCTTTATCCTGATAAATTAGCGACTGTTAAATCAAAAATATATAGGCCAAAATCGTCTACATAAGTTATTGTATTGCAAGCTCAAGTGAGGCTTCACGCCTTATTGGTGAAGAGTTACACCTACAAACAGTGTGGTGCTTTGGGAGTGGGCTTCATCAGAGGCTAAAGACAAAGTTATGTCCATTATGTCACTGTGACAAGTATCTCAGAGTGCTACCATCTGACATGTGAACCAATAATACATGACTCATCAAGGACAAAGTTAAAGTATTTGCCTTCAAAATTCTGTTTTGACATCTAATTTTTGCACCAACTGACTCTCAGTACAATTGGATATGGCTGGTTTTTGATTGCCAAGAAGTTTTCAGACAAGTGGAACATACCAACTTGATACTAAACAAACCCTAAACCTTCAAGGTGAAATGTTTTAATTTTTGCCCATATTCCCAGCTGACTAGATTACTAGGGGTCACTAGGGGATAATTCCCGATAGTGAAGTGAATTGAATATTGGTTGACCCTAATTTTGGGGTAACAATGTTTAGGGGATTTTAGGTAATTCGCCTAGGTCAGATCCATTGGGGATCAATCCAGGCTAATGCCTAAGATCTCACCAGGTAGAGATGCCACTGAAATAGGGGCATCTGATAGTTGATCAATGATTACCTATCAGGTATACCAGATTGGGATTGGTCAGGTTTCATCACTGAATGATTTGGATTTTAATGATCAAGTTGCGATGTAAATGATGCAGCCTGCAACTAGCAAATCAATCAGTTGGTTTGTGACCTTCCTTAATGGGTAACAAGTCACATTACCTAAGCAGATCGCTTGCTAAATATGGTTGGTTTTCTGGGATTGAGAGGAAAATGTTTGAGACACGTTTTCTGACTCTTTCTATTTTAGGTCTTGAGGATCTTTAAAAATGGAATCCTAGCCAAGATGGGGAAGACCATTGCTGATGAGATTACAATGGGTAATTCAACAGCAACAGTTGCCATTTCATCGATGAGGTGCTAACTGAGGGTTGGGTGCCAAATTCCCACTATAAATTCCCCTAAGAATTCACTTAATAAACACACTTTTTACCAATAACTAGTTTAATACAAGATATTTTTCCAGAATAATTTTCTAGTTCTATTCTTCTTCAAGAATATTATTGCTGTGTGCTTTAATTGGAGACTCTTTAGGATAAAAGTAAGGATCTGGCGTGGATCCAAAGAAGAGAAGCTGAGCTGAATCAGGATTGCTGTCAACTAGTTGTCGCCAGAGAGAAGCCGTAAACAAGGATCTGAGCATAATTAAGTTAGGCGGTATAATGGAATGAATCCCTATCGAGGACATCTTAATTATTTCGAGGAGAAATACTGGTCAAGCGTTGGACCCAATACTAGTGCTTTATTCAACTACAGATAATAGTCTTCATACCAATAATTGATTATATACCAATTTCAGACAACGCAGAGAATTTCATAACTCTAAACCTGTGCAGTTAATCAATTTAGGGGTTATCAGCCATGAAAAATAATAATAACTATAAGTTTTAACAATTAATGCTCACTATAGGGGTGTAATTGAGTAGAAGATACTAAAACATGATGTCATATAAGGATGAAATAAGGAAACTCTGGATGGAGTTGGCAACTTTTAACCAAAACGCCCTGAATTCATTGGATCATCTGAGAATTCGCTGCCTTGGAGGAGAGAGTTACCAAAATGAAGAAAGGGGTTGAGAATGTTTCTAGTTTTGTAAATGATTTACTAGGAAAAGTAATTTCATTGAAGAAAAAGGAAGGGGATTTAGTTTGAGAAGTCTTATTCTTGAAAACAGAATTTGAAGAAGATTTCATTCACTTTAAGAGCATTCAGTGCAGATTTAGAGTGTCTGATTAAGAAAGTCAAGGAGTTAATGACTCACAAATGCGAATGTGAGCCATATGCAGTGACTGACACCAAAGAAAAAAACTCCACAGGCTTCAGTTGGAAAATGATTAACCCAATAAATATGCCGTTCACTTTCACAGCCATTTTGGAGATGACACATAATATTACTTTTCAAGTGAGCTGAGTAGACAAACCAAGAGAGGTGACTAGGGAAATCTCGGAGGAATTTAAAGTTACACCAAAATTACCTAATTTTTATTGAGATAACACCCCTGAGTTTTCCAATTATACAATATGACAATGTTTAGATATGGTGATTGTCAAAAGGCTTTAATGTAGATGAATTGCCTGGATACCAATTGTCAGAACCTAGTGTTGCCCCATCTAGAGGGGACAACTGGTCATATTCAGAGTCCAAAGCGGCCATTATGAAGGAATTCAGAAGTTCCAAACACATTTCAAAATGCAAGCAAGAATTCATGGGCATTCAATTCCAAAAGGATGAATCCTTAGCAAGTTTCGCCGATTAATTTACCAAAAAGTGCAGATTTTTATTGGATCACATGTGATGGATGATTTCAATACCTGGATTGCACAGCAAGCGGCCCTTCAGCCCTATTTCAATTTGCATCAAATGATGTCTTTCATGTTTGTGATAGAGATTACCACCTTCCAGAAGGTGGATCATTTGAAAATAATGGGAGCTACCTTTAATGCTCTGAATAGAAGCTTCAAATTGAATCCAGTATGAAATTTGAATCCCATGAAGGGGACTGAGGGCATTAAGGAATTAAATAACCAAACCATTCCAGAAAATAAGCCCAAAGAGTTTAAATGGATCAATAAGAAGGAAAAAGTCTGTTACCAGTGTGGAGGAAAAGTACATTTCGCTGTGCATTGCAATATATCTTAAAAAACAGATTAACTTGGTCCAAGTGAAAAGGTCTAAACCTACACAGGAGCCAGGAAAAGGGTTCACGGCTCAGATGTGGAACAGTCTAGAGCTGCGGGAAACCTGTTTCTCCCAATATTATGCACAACGAAATTGACTTCAGTGATCTATTCGTGTATTAAGACGTGCAGGATCAGCTATATCAAATAGTCACTTTAGATGTGAACGCAGTAACAAGATATGGAGCAAAGGGGATTGACCATGAAATAATTTAGGAAGCTGCTCAGCTGTATGCGTGACAACTAGTGGATAAGATTTGAGCCACAGATAATCAAGAAAAATTTACTGAAGTAAGATTTGATGAGGCAAACCTGTCAATCCTCCTTAGCGTGATCAAGAAATTGTTTCCTGATCTATAAGCACAAGTAATTTACACCCTCTATTTGGGTAACAATGCCACTATACACTCATTAAATACTATTTTACAATAGTCCAAGTGTATGTATAAAGATACACTAGTTAATTGAGTAATGGTGAGGTTGATAGTTGACAGTGGAGCGCCCATCAATATTCGTTAAAACCAAGCTGGTGAAGAGGATGAAGATCTCGCCCAATTTGGAACATAAGAAAGATTACAAAACAGCTGAACTGAATACCATCATCTCATGTAGAGCTTATAGTGCTCTACCACTTCGGTTTGGATGCTTGGTGGTATCCGCTCCAGCAATAGTTTTTCCCAACAAATTCTATGATATCCTGATTGGGATGGAGTTTCTATGAAAATATGAAGTTAAATGTAATTTAAAGAATATTATGTTGACCATAATAGGTTAGACGTTACCATTGGTTTATCAAAAAGATGGGTAAGCCTCACTGACTTGGAGAAACAACTTCATCAACCTGATCTACAGTAATGGCATTGTCCCTTTTGATACCAGCTAGTTGTCCAGAAGTGACGAGAAATGCTGACGGAAATCCTAGAATATTGGGGAATTCCACTGAGGGTCAAGAGTGCAAGAACCATACCACTGGTATCACAGATAATAGTCAACACGGGGTTGACAATAGAGATACCAGAGCTGCTGTATGGGGAAGTCGGAAGCCCCTGTAAGAAGTCCAGAGTAGAGCTTTGGGTGACTCCCAAATTATTATGCCAGGACATGGAGAAATTCGAGTTCTCCTGGCGAATTTGAGTGTAAAACTGATGAATATTGAGAAGAATCAAATTTTCACGTTTGTTTACCTAATACTGACAGCTGAATTGAGGAAATTCTACAATTTTGGGAATCTTGATGAAATGGGATTACTGGCAGGGATAACTGAGAGTAGTAATCTATTGGTCAATTGAGAGCAATTCGATGATCTGACGGACAGACAGCAGAAGGAGGTGCTCAAAATAATTTGATGAGTATTGGGAAGTATTTTCCCAGGATGACCACAATTTGGGTTGCGCAAGAGATGTAATCCACAAGGTCAATACCAGGGAAAATTGCCAAGCAGAATTAGACTAATTCAATGGTCAAAGGCGGCCAAAGTGGTAGTAGAGAAAGAAATCAGAAAACTAGTGAAGCATGGGCTTCTAGTTCCGTCATTGTATCCCAGGGTTATCCCTATCCAAAACGTAAATAAGAAGGACAGCTTTAACTGGGTGGTGATTGAGTATTGGAAGCTGAACAAGATTATGAAGAAGGATTTCTACCCACTACCATGAAATAATGATGTGCTAGATCAATTGGGAGAATCAAAGTATTTCACCACAATGGATCTAATATCGGGGTACTGGAAAATCATTTTCCAGGAGAAGACCAAGAGAAATGCACGATTATCACTGGGCAGGGGATTTATCAACCAATGAGGATGCCCCAGGGTCTGTGCAATGCGCCTGCGACGTTCCAGAGGGCCATGGGTGCCATACTAAATGACTTGAAGTTGTCATGCATCCTGGTGCAGTTGGATGATATAAATGTGTTTAGTAGGACGTTTATTGAACATTTTCACCACTTGGAGGAAGTGTTTAAGAGACTAGTCGCAGAAAACTTGAAGATTAAGCTAAGGAAGTGCTACTTCTTCAAGAAAGAAATAGAATATCTGGGATCTGTAATCAACTATAGTGGACTGCAGCTGAAAGACCAGAAGATTAAAGCCATAGAGTGAATGGCTGGGCCTAAGAGTCTCT
Source organism: Massospora cicadina (assembly GCA_022478985.1). Classification (NCBI taxonomy): domain Eukaryota; kingdom Fungi; phylum Entomophthoromycota; class Entomophthoromycetes; order Entomophthorales; family Entomophthoraceae; genus Massospora; species Massospora cicadina. Next base: position 2,371 of record JAKSZP010012152.1, on the reverse strand, counting down.
GAGATATCCAAGTGTTCCTTAGAATGGTTAGATACTATATAAGATTTTTATTTAACTGAGGTAAGCCGACCAGGGGACGGACGTTACCAAATATATGTGAAACTAAGAGAATAACTAACAAATATAAAAATTGGGCACCCCAGGGTACTCAAGTTACCCCTGTTACCAGCGGGACTGCCAGGTATGGGGGGTTGGTGCGCTACTCTGAGGGGGTTTCCCCTACTATGGAGCAGATGTGAAGGAAAGGATCTGTGTGGAGGAACCAGAATGGGAACCATGACACTATGAGCGCTTTTTGTCTTGGTCTCATATATCCATAGAGCCAGGCTTGGAAGTGCTCCAGTAAGTGGACATGGAATCTGTTAATAAGCCCATGAATGGTTGGGACCGTTCCCTTGAACGCATCTAATGCAATTGTGTGTATTGTCCACATTCCAATGGGTATTAGGGAGCGGAGGGTAGATGGGATTAGTGACTCGATCTGGAGCGCGAAGATTCTCTTTAATATCGAGAATTCCTGTTCGTTTTGGATCTTAAGCAGGCTTGCGACTTCCTGCCATATAGCTTTGGTTGGGGGGCATGTTTCTAGATGGTGATGTAGGGATCCCTCCCCTCCGCATACTGCACATGTTTTGTTGAGGGAGTTGGAGCGGTCCGCCGTCCTATAGGTCCTTCTCAAACAGCGCCAGGCGTTTGCTCTTATCCTTGGCTGTAGGAGTGGGTGGTGTGTCATTTTCCACATTGCTTTCTGCGTGGTTAAATCATAGGGAATGTCCAGCATGTGTAGGTATTCTATCCTAGCTATGCTTGGGGTTGTTGCGAGCATATCCCTCTAGGGGTGGTTTTCTGGGTTTCTTAATTTGAATTGGGGGCTGGGTCGTCCCCTTCCCTGTATAGTACCCATGTTCTCTATGGTCCATCCCATACGGCGGATAGTTTGGAGGATATGTTTGAAATGAGGGGAGGTTCCATGCGGACCTGTTGCATTAGGGTGCTTGACAAGGTATGAAAGTAGTCTGGGTGGACTATGTGGATTGGTTAATTTGAGCGCCTGTGCAAAGTTAGTCCTTGCTGCTCTGGACCAATGTTGTTGCGGGAGGTCTGGAGCAAGGATTTCCTTTATCCAGGTACCTAAGATGTGATTGGCATGGCTCTCAAAATCTATTAGTCCCATGCCTCCGCTTGAGCGTGGGCCAAATAGTGTTTACATCCGTATAGGAGGGTGAGAGCCAGGCCACAGCCAGCCCTGGATAAGCGCGCGAATTGAGTTTATAAAGGTAGGTGAGAAGGCTATCGCATGGCCTGGTACCATAGTATTGGGAGGATGAGCGAGTTAGCAACTGTAACTCGTCCTGTTAGTCCTGGAGTTCTCCCCTTGAGGGAGGCTACGCGTTTGATACCCGTTGTAATAGGTTACTTTCCATTGTCTCATTAGCATATCCCCCTGATTCTAGCCAGATTCCAAGGTGACGGACAGGAGTGGTGGTGGGAGGTGTTGCAAAGGGTAAAATGATTGGGTTTTTCCTTCGAGTGTTGGTGTGAGGTTCTGATGTTGTGGCCCAATTGTTCGTGTATCTGCCTAAGAGGATGATTTCTGTTTTCATTTTATTGAGCGATGCATTGCTCACCTTGGAGTAATCCTCTAGAGTGCGTTACAGCTGTCGGGCATCTTCATTGTTTGCTATACCTGCTACGCAGTCATCTGCAAAGGCCAGTATCTTGACTGTTGGTTGTCCTTGTGCGGTTATCCCCATGAGGCGTGAGTCAGTCACTCAGAGGAGTGGGTCAAAGCTGAAATTGTATAGCAGTGGGCTGAGGGGATCCCCTTGTTTGAGCCCTCTGTGTGGTTTGATCTTGTTTGTTAGGAATCCAGGGCCACATACAGCCATGGTTGCAGATTCTGTTAGGAGCATCGCCCATTTTATGAATCTTGGTGGGAGTTTGAAGGCATGTAGACATTCTTTTAGGTATGACCAGCTAACACGGTCATACGCCTTTTCCTGATCCAAGAAGACCATGGCACCAGTTGCTTTGTATTGGCAAATATTTGCAACAGGGTGAATGTTGTTCCAAATTGAACGCCCTGGTATAAACCCAAACTGGTTGGGTGACAGGACGTCAGATGCTATTGCGCCTAATCTGGCTGCTAAAATTTTTGTTAGAATTTTTGTGTCAGTATTGGAGAGTGCAACTGGGCGCCAGTTGACCAGGTCCAACTTGTCACCCTTTTCTATACAAGGCTATAACATATGATTCATGACCTTCTGGTAATAGGCGTGTTTCCAACAAACTCTGGTTCATTGACGCCAATAGGAGGGGGGCGATTTGTTGAAAATATTTTTTGTAGAATTTGTAGGTATCCATCATGCCC
>JAKSZP010012151.1:0-102164 GCA_022478985.1 Massospora cicadina | reverse complement strand
TCAATCTACAACATCTATACTTTCTTCATACCCACAAGATATTTAAAAAAAATACACATAGAGTGAAATATATGGCCCCAATGCTTGTTGGAGGGAGTAGAGGAGCCTTTCAATCATGTATTATCTGATCCATACTGATCACAGATTAAGCATAGTTTGATCCAGGAGGGAACATTTCTTTGAGAGCATTACCATCATACCCTCATTTGAGTGTTTTTTGTGCCAGAGTTCCCCATGGTAGGTGGATCATAATGTTTCCACAGGAAGTGAGAACGCAAAAGGAAGAGAACCAATAATTTGTTACAAAAATAGACTACCCTAGCCTTTTGGGAATACCATCCAGAAGGGGTTTTACCAGCATCAATCATTGTCAGGAGGTTAAGACCTTCAGGGTCTGGAGCCTGGGATGCTAAAACAGCATCAAGGAGGGAGCCTTTTTCTACATAAGATGCAAGGACTTGTTCAGAAGCAATAGTTTTAAATCATTGGCTCAGAAGAGGTAAAAAATAATGGGCCTTTTGTTGCGGTTTTAAATTTAGGTTTGAGGTTGTGGAAAAAACTGCGGCAACAGCTGGATTAAAAGAGCAAAAAATTGTTCAAATGGAATCAACTTAATCAAGTCAGAGTCTTACTTCAGGGTGTGGCCCAATAGGGATTATGGTTTAAGATGTCAGGGAGTATGTGGGCAGGCGCTTTGTTAAACTCATATTTTAAATTAAAGCTTTAAAAATTTCATTGAGTCCTATTTTGCCTCTGCGCCAACTTATAGGGTTTGCAATATTAATGTTAGGAACTGAGTGTGATAAGAGAACATTTGGCTATAAATATGGGTGCCTCAGAAACCACAATGGGAGGTTAAAACTGTTAGGCGGCGCCTTTAAAATAATGACTATAAGAGGGGAAGTGTGGGAGGAGGGTTGAACACTAAAAATTAGAGAGAAGGATGAGATGTGTTTTTCTAAGGGTTAGTGGCACTATTTATAAGAATTTGGGTGGATTTATCACCAAAAATATCTCCTTCAAACTAAGAGTAAGGAGCTAGACCTTTCTATGCACTCCAATTTGACCAAAACACAATCCCCACACTTTTATATAAACTTGTATAGATAATAAACTAAACCAGATGGGTTTAAAATAAACAATTAATAAAAATAACACTACATATAACTCAGCTCTTACCTTTAGCAGGGTGTGGGGTCCATGGTACTAGTGAGGGGGATTGTAAGCTACAAGTATCAGCTTTGATGCTGATTCCCAAAGTCAGAATTTCAAAAATATTTTCTTCAATCAACTTTTCATAATTACAATATCAGCCGCAATTCCTGCACTACGCTTATGCCGGTTTGGTACACTAAATGAAAATCATATGTTCAGTTTTGGGTTTATATTGGGTTTTATCCCATTTATGAACTTTCCCATTAACTTTTTGCTCAGATTTATTGATATCAGATAATTATTTTCACCTGGGGCTGCCCCAAGTATCCAATTTTTAAATTATAAATGGATCCTAATTAGGCCCTTTAAAAATGATTAAAATGGGGACTGTGGTGAAGAGCTTCTTAATTTTTCCAAAGTCTTCACAGCGCTGTCTGATTTCTTTTAAATATAACCTGTAGCTTTTTTAACTTTGATGGGTTTGGGCTGAGGGGTAGATGGGGAAAAGCACGTGGCAAGCAATGAGGAGCAGCTGCTACCCATATTTCATCTAGGTATTTCCAAGTTAGAGATATGGGTAAGGGGCAGGACCTTGGGTTTAACCCTTCTTTGACCCAAAGGGGTGCGTGACCCTGTCCAGCTTAATAGCTGAAGCCAAGGTCCTTCCATTACCCTTCACTAAAAATGAGAGGGTCAACCCTGCAGTGGCGTTTGCTAATGTTTAATTCTTATGTTGGGTGGGGAGTTTGATGGCTGCAATGATGGCTTATTTGGGTTGTGAAGGTGGTGATGTATTAGAGTTGGCCTTGTGGAATATGCAATCATCTCTTTGCATTTTATACAATTCTTAAAAGGAACCCAAAATAACTTTATAAGATGGTATTTTTTTCCCATGAGACTAAGTACTTCTAACTGCGTTTGGCCTCTCAGTATCTCAAGGTCTGCTTCACCTCAAATTCATGTGCACCTTACACCATGATAGGCTATGAGTCTGAGGGCTTCTTTCCTTTTAATGGGGATAGGAAGGAGGCGTGAAAGGAGTTGTGGATCTTCCAATGGATTATAAAATCCACGTGGAAGGATCCATATTTCAAAATTAGCTGATAGTAAATTGTCTGATTTTTCACAAGCTAACTTACAACAAGGACCTGGAGATGAAAAGACTTGGTGTCCAACATTACTGAGTCACCATCCCGATAGTCAGGAGAAGAGCGTCATTTATGTTCAGCAACCTGTTTAGTGTCATTGTTTGATTCGATCAGCTTATTCTGGATCTGTTAAAGCACTTTCCTCATATGTGCGGCAAAGCTATTGGCTTATGCAATGTTGCTATGCATCTGGGACCAATGGTTAAGGTGGGGTTGTACCCCATGTAAGTGTACATTGGTGATACCCACTGTTGATGAAGAAATGAGGATATTGTAAGAAACTGAGCCATAATAATGACAACTGCCAAATGAATCTTAGGAAGCTATGACATAACAGCGGAGGTACTGCTTTAGAAATTGATTCGTTCTCTCAGTTTGTCTATCAATTCAAGAATAAGAAATGATCTGTATGGTTTGATCTTCAGAATATTGCACAAAGCCTCCTAGGTTTTTGAGGTAAACTGAGGCTCTTTGTCTCTGATAACATGTTGCGGTACTCCAAACAGGGAGAAAACATATAATACAAACAGTTGTACCATATTTGGCTGTTGTTGTCAAACAAGGAATAAATATAGCACATCTAATGAAACAATCTATCACCACCATGATTGTGTCATAGCTTTAAGACATTGGTAAACCAACATAAAAGTCTACTGAGAGTGATTTCTAAGGGCCTTTAGCCTTCTGAAGGGGGTGGAGGAGACCATTACGGACTATCTATCTGATTTGGAATGCTCACAGGTTAAGTAGCCCTCTACCCAATTTGGAACATTCTTTGTGAGTTTATTCCAGAAATAACACTTTGTCAATGTAGTGCACTTCTTTACGCCAGGATTGCCCATAGTGGGAGGATCAAGGTGTCCCTTATGACCCAGGAACGCAGGCTATAAGTGACTAAAATATATTGCAGGAATATTGTACTATCATTTTAAGAATAACATTTATATGGAGCCAGACAGTGTCAATATTAGTCAGGAATTTGAGGCTTTCAGGATCAGATACTTGGGAAGCTAACACAGCATCCAGGTGTGAACTTTTTAACATCAGGAGGAGTAGTAGCAGAGACACATGAACATGCATTGTTGAAAGTTGCTGAAAATAGAGGCAGGAACAATATGAGGGTGGCAACCTGGATATTATCTAAAATGTGGTGGAAAGGGAGCACCTGCAGCAATAGCAGGTGGAAGCGAGGTCACAACTTGCTCAGTGTAAATCATTGTGAATTACCCAGAATTGGCACTAAATTCAGGTCCCATAAATGGATTGTAACTAAGAATTTCTGGAAAAACGGGGTAGACACCTTGAAAAACTCATAATTGAAGTTAAAAAAGAGGAGACCAAAGTGAGTTCTGATTTGACTGTGCTCCAACGTTTGGGGTTGCAATAATATGTAAGCGACTTATGGTCAGTACACCCAACCACAGGATGATTAACGTAATGTAAGAAGTACATCCAGTGCATTTGTGAGATTTTGAGGATTTACTTGCTTATTAGATATAATTTTGTTCCAATAGTTGGGAGAGTTTCAGCCAATATCCTTGATTATGCTATGTGTCTTACAGTATTTCCTAACCGTTTGGAAGCTCATAAAGCTAAACAGTAAGTCTTGAATCTTTTGGTCTAGTCTGGGTATTTTTTCCCTCTCTAATCAGGAACACTCCAGACTCAGGTAATAATGACAAGCTCCCCTGAATGCTTGTCTACACTTAAAAATATGAAGACTGAATTAAAGTAAGATGATATAATACAAAAATATGATTAAATGGAAAGATGATTTTATTTTAGAGCCAGGCGCTGGTATTTTATACCTTTAGGGAATCTCCAGGCCATACTCATCTATTAGATGAGTTCATTAGGACCATGATAATCCGCTATGAATTATGGCAGTGATTATTATAAATACCCAAGTTAATTTAACCCTTGAATTAATTTAATTACAATTGTTTCAGCCCAAAAAGAGGCACAACTACTCTTATAGTTGGGAAGATTTTTAGGCTCAATATTAGCTTCTCAGTGGTGTATATTCGCCTCTTAACCATTCCAATTATGTTTTGTCATACAGCTGACGAAATGCAATAAATGGGGAGAAAGTTTATGGAATTTGAATAATGATGCACCCATAATTGGAACGTCAGCAGGACTCTCAATAGTACTAGGTACTCCTTATTTGGGCCATCCATGTGCAAGTACTATCATGCCAATTCTGGAAGTTTTGAATTACAGTTCCAATGGGGCAGGTTGTATCTTAAAGTTACACTAGCGGATTCTCTAAAAAGGCGATAAAATATATAGGAAAATACAGGTTAAATTCAACCTAATATTTATTTTTGAAAAGAGGAAATATTTATAGGCTTTTTTAAGGTTCATAATCTATTAGAGTGAATTAATCTCTGCGTGATCAAATCTTCAATCAATTGATCAGAATCAGATTGAACATTAATCTTGATAGATTGCAATAGATTGCTCGCTCCTTCTGATAATGTTGAGGGAATTGATGAAGGGGATTTTTTTGGAGATGTGAAAATTTGGTGAAATCCTGACACTTCCCCCCTCAAGATTCAATCGTGGTGGAGGATGACTTCTTAAAAACCTAGGATGAATATGATTTACCACTATAACAGTATCAATATAAACAATCAAATACTCTAATCCTTTTCAAAATATAGCTCTATAGGGACCAGACCAATTAGTTCCCAACTTTTCAGTCCATCCACCTGGCTGAGAATGATATTACATAACATAATCTCCAATCTGATATTTGGGTAAGACAGGTTTGTGTTGATTGCTTCTTAGATTCTCTCTTTGAGTGATAGTTTCAACTGAATTCATGGCTTGAGCCTGGAGGCGGATAATATCATCAGCCAAACTTCTCATATTTAGATCGTATTTTCTGGGATGCTTTCCTCAAGGATTGTCTGAATACTAGAAGGGGCTAAAGGATCCCGCCCATATATACACTTAGATGGGACATCTTGATAATGCGGTGGTAGCTTATTCAATAAGAAAACAAGGCACTGGGAAAATAAAAATTCCACCAAGTCAGGTCAGTAGATGCCATCTTCCTTAGAATCGAGACCAGGGTTCCATTAACCCGTTCAATGGCCCCATTTGTAGATGAATTATATGGGACAACAAATCGTTGAGTAGTGTTAAATTATTTTGATAGCTCCTGTATAAGTTGCGAGGTAAAATTAGTACCATTATCTGACATAAGGACCTTTGGACATCCATGTTGGGAAATGATATGCTGATATAGGAATAACGCTGTAGTCTTAGCTGAAAGGGTAGCAATGAAAATGGTCTCAACTCATTTGGTTAAATGGTCGACAGCTATAATGATATACTGGTGACCATGTAATCCTCGAGGAAAAGGACCTACAACATCAATGCTGACCACCTCAAACGCCTTAGTTGAGGGAATAACTTGATGTTGATATGTAGGGTTGGTAGTTCCATGGCTTTTACAAATAAGACATGAGTTAAGGGTCTCTTGAATGAACTCAGTCATGTTGTTCTAATAATATCGAGTCTTCAACCATTCTTGAGTCTTCTTTAAGCCGCTATGACCAACTTGTTCATGACCTTCCATCACAGCGTGAAACCTAGAGTTGGGATGTAGGAAGGGCAACCAATTAGATTTGACCTTCTTATATATTCTCCATCTTGAATCATAGCATCCTTGGTAATTGATTTTAGAAAGGCTCAATCCTCTTCAGTCTCTCAATCCCATAACTCAGGTCATCCAATAAGATTGTATAAGCTTTCTTCTTTTTCTAGTTCCAATGTCATTATAGGCACTCGGGACAACCCATCAGCATTTTGGTGCTGAGCCCCTGAGCAATGAACAATAATGAAATCGTAATTTTGCAATCTTAAAGCCCAACGGGCCAACCTCCCATCTGGATCCTTCATATTATGCAACCACTGTAAGGAGGAATGGTCGGTAATAACTGTGAAATGGTTACCATATAAGAAGAGGCAAAAAGCTTGATTGCCAAAATTACTGCCAAACATTCCCACTCAGTAACACTATAATTTCGTTTGGCTTTTAACAAAGTCTTGCTATAGTAAGCAACAGGATGATCATTCTTTTCTTCATCACACTGAGATAAGATAGCCCCAATAGCAAGATTGCTTGCATCTGTAAGTAGAAAGAAAGGCTTATCAAAGAGGGGATGAATTAGGACAAGTGCCTTAATCAAGGCGGTACGCAGAGAAATGAATGACTTTTCTTGAGCTGACCCCTACTCAAAAGACACTCCTTTTTGCAACAGGTGAAATAAGGGTTCAGCCATATCAGCAAAGTTGGGAATAAATTGCCAGTAATACCCAACCATGTCAAGAAAGACTTGAATATCTCCTAAAGAAGAGAGAGGAGGCATCCATTGGATGGCTTGAACTTTGTCTGAGAGGGGTCAAATCCCTTTAGCTGAAACCTGATGTCCTAAAAAATCCATTTCATTTTGAAAGAATGAGCATTTGGAGGGTTTGAGTTAAGGAAGAGCCCCAAATTCGGCTGAAAACTTCTTTTAGGTGGTTTAAATGATTGGTAAAAGTTTAAGAACATTGTAATATCGTCAAGATATATCAGAACACAAGTAAGCTTTAGATCCCGTAGCATACTGTCCATGGCCCTTTGGAAGGTTGCTGGGGCATTGCTTAGGCCTTGAGGCATGCGAGTTGGTTCAAACAACCCTTTACTCAATATCAGGGCACACTTGGCACGATCCTCTGGCGATAACTCGATTTGCCAGTATCCACTGGCTAAGTCCATGACTGAAAAATAGGTGGATCCAGCCAACAACCTAAGAGAATTGTCAATCCTAGGTAAGGGATAACAATCTTATTGAGTAATAGTATTCAATTGACAATAATCCATCACAACTCGATGAGAACCATCTTTCTTCTTAACCAACAACAATGGGGATGCCCAAGGACTATTGGAGGGTTTCAATAATCCAGCCTCCAGAAATTGATGCAACTACTTAGTAACCTGGGCTTCTTCTACTTTAGATTTATGATAGGGCTTCGCACAGATAGGAAAGTGATCACCAGTTTCAACAGTATGCACTACTCATTTCATCCTCCTAAAATCACAAGTATGATTAGCAAAGATGTCAGAATATTCATCTAACAATTGAAGAATTTGTTTCTCCTGTTCCTTAGAGAGGTGTTTTCCAATAGCAGGACCCACAGTAACGTTTTCCTGATCACTTTTCAATCCAAAGTATTGTAGACTCCCAAAGGGTTTAACATCATAGATACAAGATAAGGCTAGCAACTTGACATAAGCTTATTGGATGCTCTCGATTTACCAGGTTTGGCTCATTGGTAAGGTTCTCCAGTAAGACAAAAAATGATCCTGAATAAGCATAATCCTATACTCCAGGACAAGGCAAGAGTTCTTTAGAAGAAGGATCGACAGTGCTTTGGACTTGTAACAAATGTCTCTTAGGAATCAAAAAGTGCAAAGAATTTTTGATAATTACTTGTGATTTTGGTGGTATAGCATTCTCAGGGGAGAAAATAGGCATCCCTTCTCAATATCCGCCAATGCAGGGGGTAATTTTATGTGAGAATCCCCAACATGATATTGAAGTGAATATGACCTTTTGGTTCCTTCTAGCAGACATAACTGATGTCAAGTGGAAGCATGATCTGATATTAGTAAGGGAACTCTATACCCCAAGCGAGACAACGACAAGTCAGGGTAATTGATAATTCCATCAAATTCTCGTAAAAATTGAGTCCCCAAGAGTAGGTCATAACTCAAATTATTGAGTACAATAGCTGATATGGTAAAAGTTAATTTCCAAATTTTCAGGGGAAAAGATGAAAAAGCTCCAATAGACCGAGTACTCTGAGGTCCAGCCGTGCCATATTCTTCATAATGAGAAATATTGGGTGTTAATTTTAACCATTTGACAAATTTTGATGAGACAACATTCACCGGGGATCCAGTATCTATGATAGCTTTGGCATTGACTTGATTCACTCAGAAGTCAATATGAGTAATGGTACTTCTAAACTGAGAGGATAATGCCAATAAGGAGGGCAAGGAATAAGAAGAATGCTTGTCTTTATTACACTAATCGAACTTTGATGCTCTTGCTGCGCACTCATATCATTATCAAGGTAGAGAATCTTATTGGTCTTATCTCTTTTCTTCTTTTCAGCTGCTTATTTCTTAAAACAACGATCCTCAGTATGGAAATAGCAATGACAGTAGTTACACTGGATCGCCCTAGTGTTCTCAGGCATGGCGTAGACTTCGGGGCGTTAGGTCTAGGAGACTCATAAACTTGGGGTTTCTCGGAGAATTGAGAGTGAAATTTCAATAAAGCCTCCTTAATATCCAAAATACTTCGGAAATTCTTTTTGGCACTGATTAGATAAACTTGCATTTGAGCTCTGGAAGTAAAAGCTGACAGAACTGCGGTGATTGCATCGTCCAAGTTTAACTGACCACAGGCTACTAGAGTTTGAGCTTCCTGATAGAACCAATGAGCAAAGACTTTGATAGATTCATTTCAGTGGGGCCCTATACCCATAAAAGCCTGCTTTTGCGAGAATAAGTTTTGCTCACTCCCAAATTCTTTGATCAACGCTTCTTTTACCTGAGCCTAAGTAGATCAAGTCATTAAGCGGGGAAACATCATATCCTGAGCCAGTTGAGTAAGGCAATTAGGCAATTAATTCATCTTTTGGTGTTATGTGGCCTCACTTAATGCCTTTTCATAAAGATAGAGAAAGGAGATAATGCTGCCTTCCCCTGAGGAGTATTTGTCCTTGAATACTGTCTTGAAACTCATGGGAGCATTGGTGGTCAAAACATGCACTCCAGGTTGTTCATATTGAGTAGAAACATAAGAGGTGGAATCTGAAACTTGAGAAGAAAATTGAAGGTAAGGATCAACAGCTTCAGTATGAATTTCATTAATCCGAAGATTCAGGTCATCATGCCCTACTTTCTTATCTAGTCGGCGAGATAGCTGGAAAATCTATTCCTTTTGTGCATTGTACTTGAGTTCCAAAGTCTCAAGTTTCGCTTGGAGCAGTTCCCCTTTTGATTCACAAGCATGTATTAAGATATCAGTGTCCTTGGCCCATCTTCCCAGATTGATCAATTCATTGGATAATGACTGCAGTGACAAGAGGGGATCAATTGGTACCCCATTGGGGGTTAGGTTACACCCTTTGGCCAATTTAGAGAATTTTTCACGCAAGTGGTTCATCATGTTTAAGAGAGAGTCAATTTGTTGGTAAGATCCTGAGTGACCATTGGCACCTGGAGGTCCCTGAAGTCCATCCGCGCCTGGGGGTCCCTGAGGCCCTACACTCCCTGGGGGTTCACGGGGTCCATCAGCTCCATGAGGTCCACGGGGCCCTACACCCCCAGGTGGCCCACGAGGTTCTTCAACCCCAGGAGTAACCATATTTCCAGAGGTTTTCTCTAATTCATCAACCCAGAACTGAATTCCTGAGTACAATTGTTTCAATTGAAAGAGACGAGTTCTAGTTTCCTCCTCCATTGATTGGCTACGCTAAGAGAGTTGGGAAATACCCCCTCTACATTCTCTATGAATCTCCTGAACTTTCTTGGGAAACTGTACATCAACAAAATTTGACACCCCATAATTGAGCTGAATGAGCTGCTGATGTACTTTGGTGAGGATGGCTCAATTATTAATGATAGCATCACGATTATCTTGGTTAAACTCAGAGGCTGACTTGAAAAATTTGGAAATATAATTATTCAAGGATTGGAGTCATTCTAGTAAATTGAGCATCCCTTGATGGTGAATTCCAACTACAGGTAGCAAATGGTATAAGGTAGGATGTATGAGTTGATGAAAATATTGCTCAGGGCCAATTCCGGGCATTTGAGAGGTTTGCAGCACTTCTTGCAATATAGAAGGTACTGCATTAGATCGAGATTGGGTAAAATGAATTCCAAGGATTAAGGCCCCTTCAAGCAATTGATTAATAATATTTCATAAGGCCTCAGGCATATTTGAAAGTCTGAGGTAAAACTTAAGTTAGGACCATAAAATTCCAAGTTGGCCTGAAATTCCAATGTGGATGGTAATCTTGATATTTGGGCTCCAGTTGAACGGACCCATTGTAAAATGCTTCCTTGCTCTTGGTCTTGAGATTCATCAAGTGAAAAATGAGAATCCATAGTAGTGATAGACTTTGTCACTGGTGCATAACTCAGAGTGCTCCTGTAATGAGCACCAGTCTGGAAGTTTTGAATTACACTTCTAATGGGGCAGGTTGTATCTCAAAGTTACACTGTGCGGATTCTCCAAAAAGATGATAAAATAAATAGGAAAATACAGGTTAAACTTAACCTAATTTTTATTTAAAAAGAGGAAATATTATAGGCTTTTTTACAGTTCATAATCTATCAAAGTGAATTAATCTCTGCGCGATTAAATCTTCAATCAATTGATCAGGATCAGATTGATCAATAACCTTGATAGATTGTATTAGATTGTTCGCTCCTTCCAATGATGTTGGGGGAATTGATGAAGGGGATTTTTTTGGAGATATGAGAATTTGGTGAAATCCCGACACCAATTATGATGATTGAGTTACCTAGAAATTTGAATTCATTAATTGTAAATGCATTAGATTAAAAAATGCAATTAGGTTTGTGCCATAAATTCACTTGGTTCACCCAAGTGGATCCCATTTTTGGCCACAATAATATTATATCATAGCTATTATTAGCTATAATAATTGGGTTCCTTATATGCAATCAAGGGGGCTTTGATGTAAATCTGATTTATCAGATTATGCAGATAAATTGGGAAGGAAAAAAGGATCCATCAATGGGAGTAAACTATCAGCATTGATGATTTTCTTGAAGGGTTTATTTTTGAGTCAACCATAAAAATCTTACAGCATCAATGACCAAAAGACAGCAGCCAACTCTTTATTATATGGTCCATGTATGCTATGTAACACTAAACTTCCTGTAAAATACCCCACATGGTGTTCCCTCCCAATATGTTCCTGAAAAAGAAAAGCTCAACTGTGATACCAGAGGCGTCACAAGCCAAAGTAAAGGGTTTGTTGGGCTTTGCCCTAGTAGGTGTGAAGCCTTGACCTTAGGCTCATAAACATTTATTTAGTTAGCAAAATTATGGCCTACATTAATTTACAATTTAATAATCAATATTTTATCAGGATTAAGGCTCAAAATTATCAACCTCAATTTATCTAGAATCTAATGGTTAACAACGCCATATTCACAGTTAAACAAATTTAGGGTGAATCGCCCCTTTAATACTCCTTTGGCCAATAAGATAGGGAATAATGCCTGAGCTGAGTTACTATTCATTCTTATATTAGGTCTGAGGATGTATTCAGTGTTTAACTCCTCTATCAACCTCATTAACCACCTCGCACCATCTATTGTGCCTTGTGTCACCTATTCTACCTTTCTATCTGTTGGCTTCCTAATGGCAGATAATATATTACACTTAACTGTGTTACCATTATCTCATTCAGTTCTCAATGATGAACCCTGATCTACTCCAACCTTAAACCTAGACTGATAACTTTACCTCCTACTTTCTTAAACCTATTTATACCTTCACAAGTGGTATATGCATATCTCTCGCCATCTGGAATATTCCCCTTCCTTTATTTTATTATTGATTCTATTCTGATACTATTTAAAGTACCATTTATTTCCAATGAAGTTACGCTTGATCTAATAAATCTTTCATTGTTATTTTTCTTAGATTCATCTTAAGATTGCCGCACATTAAGCAGAGTTTGCCAGCATATTTAGCAAAAGTTTATCAATGTTGCCAATTCTGTCAAGAAATTGCCTAGCACATAAAGGATTTTTTTTCCTGTTTGAGTGAACAGAGCTTGCCTCAACGATGCCATGTCCGTTGAGAGATTGCCTTATGGGAAGAAGTACCCCTAAGAGATTCCTCTGATGATACCTACGACTTACAAACATGTAGTCTTTTAAGGACCTGACCATTTAAACTCAACAAAAAGGTAATAGGGTTTATCTCATAAGCATGTTGAAGAACAGGGGTGGCGATATATATGTCTTATTGAAATAGATTTTTGTTGACATTCAGGAGTCCAGATTAAATGGGCATTTTTATTATTGAGAGGGTAAGGGGTGAGGCCAATTTATGAAATGGCTGGTAAAGCATTTTTAGAAAAGTGACCACTTTAAGAAGCTATGCAGTTTCTTTTGCTTCACTAGGGTGGGCCATTAGGGGATAGCTTTTTTATTGCGCGACGGAATGTCTATATTTTAGTATCAAGTTCCCTAGAAACTGATATTACTCCTTATAGTAATCACACTTGGATGGCTTAGCATCTAGTTTTACTTTTTGTATTAACGATACCACAGTCAATAAATCCTTAAATTATTGTAAAAAATTAAGTGATTATTTGAGATTTCATTCACATGAGATATTACTAATAAAAACCCTTTTTTTATTATCAATAAGGAACTAAGCTTACCTAATATTAAACTTTTCTTTCTCGTTGCAATCACTTTTGCAACCTATTCAATTCAAATCTGAATCTAGTTTGATAATCTCACAGAGGAGATTAGTCTGCGCCCATGTCAGGGAGCAGTTGGGCAAGTAAGGTAAGAGGAGCAGGTGGAAGGCCCGCAGCCTCCAACGTTCAAAAACGCCCCAAAGAAACTGGCGGAATAGACAAAAATTTTAAAAAACTGGCGGTCACTATTTCCCTGGAAATTCTCACATGGCAAGCACGATGCAACTAGTACATCAACACGCCACACTCCCAGCCACTTTTGTTGGTGAAATTCTGAGTCCGCATATTTCTGGACATCCAACAAATGGCCTTATGGGAAAAATTTTGTGAAGATGTGCACACAATTTTCCCGGCCATGGTGTATGTCACACCTCACTCCATGTCATGCAGTTGGCTGTACCTAGGTTTCAAAAACAAATAGCAGCAGATGAGGCTGCTGCGGTGCGCATAGTGGTCAACCTCCCTGAAGGGCAAAGGTCATCGAAACCAAATGCACCAGATGGACAAAATAAAACCAAATTTTCATCATGGTTGACTTTTTGCCTACTATGGTAAAACGTGACATTTTGGAACAACACCTGAAAGATGGTCTCACTGTATACAGCGAAATACAATCTTTCAAAATGCAACGCTTCACACTTGTGCTACACCTGTGTACCAGCAAAGTCATCACAGTCCTGACCCCAACCAAGGAGATCACAAAGGACCTAACCCAGATCCCGCACTCCACTTTTATTGATATTGCAGGGCATACCACCCACCCATTCTGGGTGACCGTGGACAGCGCGCCCCCCATTTGCACCCACTGTGACGTGTTTGGCCATAAGGCGCACGCATGCCCCACCAAGGAGGGCGTCACATTCCAAGAGCATCCCTCAGTGGCCATGGCCAGTGGAGAGGCGCACTATGAACCAACTTCAAGCACCAAAGAGGCTTTCCCGTGGGGAGCACAAGGCTGTTACCTACTGGTAAAGCCTATCTCCCCGCAAGAGCGGAAGAAGGCCAAGAAAGCCCGCAGGGCCACAGCCAAGGAAGCAGCCAAAGCCACCACCGCTATCCCACACTCCCAATGCCAAGAGGACATTGAAACCTTTGCGGCAGAAGCAACTCAGGAATCCATCAACCAATCAGATTGGGTAGCCCATGCTGATTGGGCCACTCAATCCAAGGATCCAATGGGGGACTCAATCTCACCCAATCATTGCACATAAGCTCCAGTTGAAACTGACTTGGGACCCATCCCAATGAAAATTTTTTTGACCCATTCAATGGTGCACCAAACTCATCCGCACCACAAAAAATTCATCCAACGTCGGGGAAACAAAAGGCGAAGGCCAAAGCCAATGCAACTCTTTCTGCAAAAATTAACAAAAATCCCAATAGCATTGCTGCTAACACCCGCGCTGCTATGAAGGCCCATGGGGATCTAGAGGAGGCTGGTGGGCCTGGGTGCCCACCCCCTCACACCTAAGGTGCGATGGGGGAAACCTTCACTTTAGGGACATTGAATATAGCCGGACTCAAGGCCTCCCCATCCTGAGCTAGGAAACTGAGTTTTTTACAACAAAATTCACCCGTGGATATCCTGGCCATTCAGGAGTCCCACTGTCCACAAGGTTCTGAGGAAGCTTGGAAAACAATGCTCCTCCCATCCCTATCCTTTTGGTCAGAGCACTGTGGGGTGCTAATTCAGAAAATAAATTTTTTCAAATTTTTATTGTCAGAAACCTTCCTCAATGGCTGAGTCCCCGTTGTCACCTTCTTGTGGGCTGACGAGGTACACACTATCATCAACATCTATGCCCCAAACGGTGCTTGAGAGCGTCAGGAATTTTTCTTGTCAGTCAAATCCCTCCCGCTACCCTCAGACCCTTTTGTAGTTGGCAATATGAACTGCTGGCTAAACACTCCAACGGACCAGTGGCCTTCCTCCTCCCAAGCCCCCCAGGGCCACATTGAACTTTGCGTTCTAAAGGCCACTCTTGGGTTAATGGATGTGCGGCCGCAGCAAGCCCCGCTGCTCAAGAACATGACGCGCCCCCACATCCACAATGGCCAATCAAGGTCCATGTCCCACATCGACCTTATCCTTATGCTGGAAAAATTCCAACCCCACATATCTCACTTTAAAACAACAAAAATGGAATTCTCCGACCACCAACTGGTCTCAATAACCTACCACCTACCTGTCACAGCTGCTAAGGCCCCACATTGGTGCAAAATCCGCCCATCAAGCTTGCATCACCAGGATTTTCCACATGGGTGGAATCAGCAACTTTGGCAAAAGAGTTTGTTACACCATTTTGTGCGGACCCCATTTCCACATGGGAAACTTTCAAAGATGATACCATCCGCCACTCTTGCCATCTCTCCTCCATATGCTCACGAGCCACATTAACGGTCATTTTGTGCGCTCTGGCAGAGTTGGCACACCTGGAGTTCAATATCCCAGCTACAGGATACAGCTGCATGGGGCCGGAAGTGGGTGGAGGCAGCTGCCCACCTCAATGCACTTGAAAGGCAACACAAACATTGGGTTTGTGTTCAGTACAGGGCCAAACGCATCACAAAAGGCAACAAGTGCACCGCACATTTCTTTAGAAAAAAATTTGCACCATGCCAGAGCGTGGCCTGCACACAGGTGCAAAGATTGGATGATTCCATTGCAGTTACGCCAGCTGAAGTGGCAATCAAAACACTAAAGTATTACTCTGAGTTGTACCGATCTGATCCAATTCAGCCATCCAAAGTGGCAGAATTTCTCAACTGAGCCCACATCCGCACCATTTTCTGATACCCGGAAATAATGAATTTGATTACTCTGAATGAATTATGGACAGTCATTCGCGGTGCACCAAACCAAAAATGCCCAGGCCCAGATGGCATTCCATATGAATTCTACAAAAAAGTATTGCAAATATACATCCCCATTGCTGCTCGCCTCACTTAACCAAAGCCTGTTGGAAACGCGCCTCCTACCAGGAGGACATGAGGCCTTTACCGTCACGCTCTTCAAGAAAGGGGATAAGCTAGACTTAGCCAACTGGCGCCCCATTTCTTTAACTAACACAGACACAAAAATTTTAACAAAAATCATGGCTAACCATTTAAGAACTGTAGCATCTGCCACCATCTCCCCAGAACAATTTGGTTTCATACACAGAAGGTCGATTTGGGATAACGTGCACTCTGTGGCTAATGCATGTCATTCCACAGCCTCTGGGGCACTTGTATCCTTGGACCAACAGAAGGCCTATGATAGAGTAAACTGAGAAATATCTCAGGGCCTGCCTCCTTCAATTCTGCCCCCCTCAGCACACTTCATCAACCCACTGCAAAATGTGTGATGCTGCTCACGGAGATCTGATGCACGCGCGCTTGAAGCTCTCATCCATGGCAGTGCATGTGGCCCAAAACCGGCTTCCTAACACAACCCAGCCCATCTGCTCGCCCACGTCCTCGCCCTAGCTCAACACACACGTCCGCCCTCAATATGATCGGTACGCCATTGCGTGTGGATGGAGGCAGGAGGATACGCGTCAGCACACTCATATACCAACTTCTCTCCCAGAGCCCACCCCTCTCCACTGGCAAAATGCTCCTCTCCAAAGTCTGGTTTGGATTCCCTTCTCTCCCCAAGCCCTGTATGCTGCAAGGATGGCTTTTGTCAGGCCGCCCTCCACCAGTACGGCTAGAGGTCATGTTTGGCCCTCATCATCATGGTGGCATGGGTCTGCTCGACTTAGAGCTCATGCTGCCAAGATCTTGGGTACCTGGATAGCGGCTGTCACCGCCCCTACGCTCCCCTCCCAACACTGGTCCCGTGCGGCCCGCTCCAACTTCTCCCAAGCCTTGGGCCTCAACAACCCATTGAACCCCCACTCCTTGATGAAATACCTCGCATCACACACATCAGCCACAGGCCCTCACGGGACTAAAACCCACTACAAAAAGAATCCTTCTCTCCATGCGGAGCGCTGAGTGGAGAATTTTTATTAGCGGACACACAGCCCAGAGAGGCTGCCCCTCTCCTCAGTTCACACAAAAGGTACAGGGGCTACCAATCCAAGATGGCATGATCCCCACACGGCCCCATTTCCTATCCAGGGTGGACTACCTGGACATGATGGACATCCCTTACTCCATTGAGACCCAAAAAACTATCTGGAAATACGCACACCATCCTCTGTTAGAGCCTCAAGTCCGCTCCCATGTGTGGCGCTGCCTGAGGTGGGTGTATCATAAAGCTGAGCGCTCTAACGCTTTACACTCATCCTGTGTCATGTGTGGCCAGTATGGAACGCTGTTCCACCGCCTGGAGAAGTGCCCTCCTCTAAAGTGATATGGCGCGAAGTTCAACGTCTGATGGGCCAGGATCAAACGCATCCCTTCAGTCTGTCAAGAGATATGTTTGCTCTATCAATGGCCTCCTCCCTTACACCCTCCCTCCGTGCTTTGGTGGTTGCAATCGCCATGTGGACCATCCACACGATTGTCTTAGGTGCCATCGCAGGCTCCAACTCCACCCTCCCAGAAGCTGTCCACCGATTCTGGTCTCATTTGGTGGACCACTTTCAGGCGTGGATGTTTGGATACCTCCCACCGCGTCGCTGACAGCTGGTCTCCTCCTGGTTCCCAGTCTGGTTCATCAAATTAGACCCCTTCCTCCACACCTGTTCAATTGTGGCTACAGCCCCTTCACACGTTCCCTCCCCCTCCCTATAAGTGGAGTTTCCGCTGACAACAAGAGATAGCATCGCTTCTCTGGGGTGCCTTCCCTGGTACTAAGTTTTGTCTCTTCTGAGTCATATTCGGAACTGTCTGTCCCATGGTCGTCCTTCCCCGCAAAAAAAAAAGGAACTAATGAAAACCTGAGATAACCTAGGGCATCATCTATACAGCTCTAAAAAACAGCTGGTGCATCCCTCTTATACAAAAAGAATAAGCTAGAATAAGTCTATTCCATACCTGTTGCAGATTGCTGTCAGCCACTCCTAGCCAGACCTGACTCAAACTTAGTTGTTAGCATTTACCAAGTCAAGTTTGTAGAAAACTTTGATATTAAGTTTTCCTGGGCAATTGTGGCTTCCAAGAGAAGGGAACATGGATCTGGGACTGTAAAGTTTTGATGGCCATAATCCATACATGGCCTAAAAATTATATCAGGTTTCTGTGCAACAACAACTGGAGATGACGTGGGTTAGTTTTCTTGATCATCCAACCCTTCCTTACCATATCATCAATTTATGTTTTCAAAGCCTGATATTACTCCACGTTGTAGGAATATAGATGGCATTGATCTTGATGAGGTCAACTGTCAGCTGAAAACTCTTATCAAACTTAGAGTGATTAGGGAGCTGATTGGCGCCCTATAAATTATAATCTAATTTGAAGGGTGCAAGGATAAAAGGCAACGTAAGCAGCTCAGGCACAGCATAAACAGAATAATATTCTATTGTTGTCACCACAGAATTCTCTGTTGCCAATGTGAAGAGGAGGGGAATTTACTTAAAAAAAGATTAAGAGGTAAAGGTTAGAATGTTCCGCTCCAAGAGAATACTCACTGAATGGAGGCGCCACCATTGTACATTTAAAATAAAAGAAACTTAGTAACTCCGGTATGTCTGCAAAGGTTTCCACAAACTTATATAAATGGGCATTAAACCGCAGTGGTTAGCGCAGGGGAAGTGAGAGTATAAAGTACAGATGCCCCATCACAAATGAACCAGGGGGAACTTCCAGTTCCAATGCTTTTTTAAACTTTTAGACTAATTTATTCCTGAGTGGCTATAATGTCCACAGTTCCAGTTATTGTAACCTTACGCTGTCCTACCGTGATATGAATGAGAAACAAGAAATATTCATGGTGAAATTTTAGAACCATTAAGGAACAAAGAAGGGGACTTGACTTTGTAAACCTAAAACTCTTCTACACCTTAGTGTATCTGTTTTTTGAACAAGGTGGGAATAGCGACCTCCCTGGAATATGACTTAGGGGCGTAAATAGGCCCTTCAGGGTCTGTAAAAGGTCGTAAATCATAGAGATCCTCACACACTGGGTTGACACAATACTGTTCTTCACCCTGGTGAACCAGAGAGAAGTGATAAGCATCAATTTCAGGAGCCGCAGGTTTATGGGGATTGCAAACATTCTTAAAGGTTCTTAGGAGATTTGAAACATAAGACGGTATCCTTAGAGGATGCAGATTCCACTAGAACTGGAATTGTTTCTTCAGCACTCTGTAAGGAGGCATACATGTTATCTGAGTGGTAACTTATTTTCTTTCTGGAGCACCTGGATCCAAATCTCTGTACTGCAGCTCTCAATTTTTACTTTTTTAGTTGGGTTTCTTTGTTAAGAACCAAGAGTGCAAAGAGAACATGGGCTGCTATTGTGGGTGCCTCAGAAAGCACAATGGCAGGTTAAAATGCTAGGAGGCGCCCTTACAATAAGGATTTTGAGAGGAGAATTGTGTGAGGAGGGTTCAACACTAGAAACTAGTATTAAGGATGAGGTGGGGTTTTTGAGTGTTAGTGACACTATTTTTAGGAATTTAGGTGGATTTATCACCAAAAATATCTCCTTTAAACTAAGAGTAGGGAGCTAGACCTTCTATGCACTCCAATTTAACCAAATTAAATTCCGAATTTTTATATAAACTTGCATAAATAATAAACTAAACCAGAGGGGTTCCAATAAAGTTATCAATAAAAAATAACACTACATATTACCCAGCGCTCTACCTTTTTGCAGGGTGTGGGGCCCACTGCGGTTATTGTAGTTCTGCAAGGAATGAAGTGGGCGAACTTTGTAAAACAGTCCACCACCACCATGATGGTATCATGAAAATAAGAGACAGGTAGTTCCACAATGAAATCAAATGAGAGGGAAGTCCAGGGCCCATCAGCCTTTTGGACTGGTACCAACAACCCCACTAAGGTTGATGATTGTGTTTCATCTAGTTGCATACCAGGCACTCCTTACAATACCGCCCCACCTGAGCAGGCAAGCCCTTCCAATTGTAGGTGCAGCGTATCAACTCCAAGGTCTTTGCTTTCCCCAGATGACCAATGGTGACTCCATAATGATGGTCCCAGATGATATTCAGGCGCAGTGGTTCAGCAGGTACCCAAAGGCGTCCCTGGAACCACACCATCTCATCCTTTACATGATAGCCCCTGGATAGATCCTCTTGATTTGAAGCGCTCTTTGCAAGTACCATGGTATATTCTCCCAACAGCGGCTGAGAAGTGACGACCTTTCTGAACATACCATATTCCTCCGCGTTATCCAGAGGTTCAAGTGCTGCCCCATTGGCCAGGGGAGAGGGAAGTAGCGACAGAATTTTACTTGGAGGAATTGTAACATGTGTGTTGTGTACTTCTACCTCCTTGAGGTCAGAGGCTAAAGCAGGGTTGCAGCTCAAAGCATCCGCCAAACCATTATCCTTGCCCTTACTGAACTCCTACATTAATGCGAATTTGGAAAGGGTCTCATGCCAACGTGTCTGCTGTGGGGTTGGACATGAGGAGCGCGGTAGTACAGCAAGGCATGGTGGTCTGTACATACACAGAATGGTTGGGTATAGACATGCAAGTGGTGACGCCAATATGTCAGCGCCTCCACCACTGCTAGTAACTCCTTGTCATAAATGATGTAACTCAACTCTGGCAAAGTCATTTTCCTAGAAAAATATCTCACCGGATGCTCTATTCCATCTTTGCCTACTTGTAACAAGGCGGCCGCTATGGCGAAGTTGGAGGCATCAGTAGACACAATGAACTCCTTTGAAGGGTTGACATGGCGGAGAACAGATGTGGACAATAGGGCGCACTTCACTGCTTAGAAAGCATCCTCCAAAATGGAGGAGCACTGAAGCACCTTGGCCCCGCTAGCCTTGTATAAGGGAGCCGCCACCTCAGACAGATTGGGAGTGAACTTCTTGAGGAACGTGCACGTCCCCAAAAAGCTCCTCAATCCCTTGACTGAGGTGGGGGTAGGCCACTCATGAATCGCCTTCTCCTTGTCTGGAGTTATCATGTGTCCCTGGTCAAACACGACGTTTACCAGAAATGTGACCTGGGACTTGAAGAACTCGCACTTTGTTATTTTCAATGTAAGGCTGGCTGCCTTTAACTGCTCCACCACTCGCCGAAGGTGGACTGCATGGGACTCCTGATCACGGGAAAACACCAGGATATCATCCATGTAGGCAACTGCGCATACCCTAACAGGTCCCCCAACGCTGCATCAATGCGGCGTTGAAAGATAGCAGGGGCATTTTTAAGCCCAAAGGGCATGACCTGAAACTGGAATATTCCTTTTCTGGTGCGGAAGGCGGTTAACCACTCCTGGCCCTTTTTTATCTGGATCTTATTAAAAGCATTGAGGCAATCCCGCTTGGAGAATACCTTCTCCTTCTCCACATAGCGCGCAATCGGTGAATCCAAAGGGATGGGATGGAGGTCTGGTACAGTGACGTTGTTAAGGTTCCTGTAGTTCACACATGGGCGTAAAGTACCATCAGACTTCTCCACAAAGAGAAGGGGGAGCATACAGGGGAGGTACGCTGGAAAATAGCACCTTTGGCTAACTGTTCCTTCACCCACACATCCAACGCCTCTTTCTCCCGGACAGTCAATGGGTAATTAGGGGGAAGAGATATGCACCAGATCCACCGTGAGCTTGAAGTCACAATTAAACTCATAGTGCTCAGGGAGTGCGTTGGCAGATGCTGCATCAAAAGAGGATTACAAACCCTCCAAGCAAGAAGGTACAGGAATTGCACTGAGGGCTTCTGCATTGAGGCAAGGAGACAAGAGAGACGGTGGGGCCAGTGGGGCAATTTACCCTTGGCAGTCTCTTCTGACAAAGACACAACGAATGTGCGACCATTCTTCATGGTGAGGGACAGGGTATTCTCCTTCAGGTTGGTTATAACGTTAAACTTTCGCCACCACTCCACACCCAAAATTATAGGGAACAGGAGGTTTTTGACCTCACTGAAGTGATCATACAAGTGGTACTTGCCAACCTGATAGTCCACTGTCTCAAAGATCTTCAGAGTGGGAATACCTTTGGACGCACCTCCCCTAACCATACCACTTGGCAAGTAACACAGCTTAAGGTTTTCAGCTAGGCTCAGGTCTATAAAGTTTTCCATGGCTCCAGTATCCACCATAATAGTGGTTCAAATTTCCCTAAAGGGGAGGAAAGGGTAGTAGTCAGTAGAAAAAACCCGGAATGGTCTTTATTTATGGTAGAAAATGATAACACCTCACCAAAAATTTCTTCCGCTGGCTCAAGCAAGCCACCATAGTATTTTTGGCATCAAAAAATGGGGAGGGATAGTTGGCCACTCTTAAAACTAAGGCCACATACCCCACCATGCCTTCAGGTGCATATACTTTATCAAATTTTATATGGAGTTCTTTCTCTGCTTCCTGAGTGCCCTGGATCATGGTAGGGGTCAAACGAGGGTTCTCAGGGGTTATTTGATATACTGGAATAGGGTTTTCATCCATGCCATAAAAATAAAAAACGGCTCAGAGGGTTAGCTAGTATTATCATCATAAAATACATTTTAAGACAAAACGACCCTATTCCCCTAATTGCAATGGAATGCCCAAAGTAATCCATGGCCAACACCCCCTGGCTTATCTGCACCAATTCCAACGGCATCAGCTGAATGTGCGGGCGAAGGGAAACTCATTTATTTAATTTGAATTTAATAATTTTGGCGGAAAGTTGGGGAATCACAACTTTCAGACATCGAAGCATCCATATTCACCAGGTATGAGCACAAAGGGTGGACACTTTCCAGTTTAAGGCAGCCATAATAACGCTGAGTTGCCTTAACCTTCAGGAAAAAGAGGAAACAGCGGTGCAGCTAACGACCTCTGAAGCCCACAGCCAGCGCCCACTGTTTCCACTTTATGTAAGTTCCACACAGAAAAAGTTCATGCGCATAGGAAAAAGGGGTTGGTTGACTAATGTAAGGAGAGTGTCTATAACTCTCTTGTTCCCAGCGT
This sequence comes from Massospora cicadina, assembly GCA_022478985.1. Lineage (NCBI taxonomy): Eukaryota > Fungi > Entomophthoromycota > Entomophthoromycetes > Entomophthorales > Entomophthoraceae > Massospora > Massospora cicadina. Next base: position 79,284 of record JAKSZP010012151.1, on the reverse strand, counting down.
GGCAGTGCATGATGCACAAGGCCAACGCCAGGGAACTAGACGTTAGTGTTAAAGTAATTAGAGCTCAGCAGAGGGTGCTGGAGCAATAAACATAGAGTACAGAAGTGCGCGTTTTACAATAAAAAACCCACCAAATGTGACACGATGCAAATAATGAAAGGGCTAAGCGACCCAGGTTGGAGGGGACCTGGGCGAACAAACGATGAATGAGGTGATAGCTCCAAGGTGTTTGCAATGGCAAGGTTAAAGGAGCATGAGACCTCCTTGAAGAGGTTTGCACACAGGAACATTTGGAATATCCTAAAAAAATTTAAATGGGGAATGTTTATTTGGGAAGTTGACCTACAGGGGATGTTGGTCAGGGAAAACATTTAAGCTCAGATTGAGGAATATGGGATGTGCTGCAATGGGCTCAAGCGTCAACTCACCAATAGGGCAACGCTGCCATCTGAATTGGTAGAATAAACCAAAACTGACCTCACTTGAGTGATTGAAGTTGGATTTGACCCAAATGGGTTGTTTTATAAATGGAACGTGCTTCAAAACCTTGTTCCTCAACAAAATGAAATGAACCGTCCGCATTAATTCAGTAAACTGTCCAATTTAATGCCTGGACTGATGTAAGGGGCTGGGCACTTGGCACCTCACTAGTACCAGCCTGGGCATATTTTGCCCATACCCATCATTTGTCTAGGGTGTGCCTCAGGTCAGGGAGGGCCTGGAGCTTCACATTCTGGGCCTCCTTGCGCCCAGCCTTATCTTTGGGGTTGGTCCCCACTATGATGTCATGTCCACATGACAGTTGTTGCATCAGCGACGAAGAAACAGAATCCAACTTTATTGCAGATGGCCCATGAAATATCCATGACATTAAGCTTATTAGAAAATAAGCCACAGGATGTTCACACCCATCAAGTACTTGTAAAAAGGACGGCACAAACTGAACTTCTAGAGGCGTCACAAACCATAATAAAGGGCTCTTTTTCATAATGGGGAAGAACAAATACAGTGGTACAAACTTTTTTCCTTATAAGCCTGTTGGCACTCAGAGGTCCAATATAAATGCGCGTTATTGCCCATTCGAGGGTAAAGGGGTGTGTCTATTTCCAGAATGACTGGTGAGAATTTTTAAGAAAAATATGTACTTAGAAAAATTGCACAGTTGCTTCTGTATCACTGGCGTGGGAAAATTCAGTTGGCATCTAATTTGGAAGGCGCAATGTCATGACCACCCTTTAGTATCAAGAAACCCAAGAAATAGACTTTACCTTTATATGACTGCACTGGGTGGCTTAGCAACTAGACCAGTTTTGTGGAGTGCTGCCGCCACAATCAAATACTAACTGTATTGTTGGGCACTTGCAAGTAGATTTATTATTGTCCACTTAGGCTATTCTGCAGAAGAACTGACGTCCACAGGGCGTTTTTGTACAATTGCTGAAAAACAGCTGGAGAATTTTTAAGCCAAAGGCATAACCTTAAGCTGTTTTATACCATACTAGGTGTGGATTTCAATCAGCCACACTTGGACAGACCTGACCCGCACTTGGTGGAAAAGAATCCTCTATCTAAGGTCATAAAACCATTGGATTTTGAGATTGCCTGGGCAATTGCAGCCTAAAGTGGTAGTGAATTTATAACTGGGGCAGTAACCTTGTTCAGGAGCTGATAATACATTTAAGGTGTCAGAATTTTTATTCTGAGTTAAGTTTAGCCTTGGCTAATACTGATTATAAAACCAAACGCCAAGATTAACTAGTTTCAGGAAATATCTTGCCTGATATGGACTAAAGAAGTAAGTGATGCTGCAATGTTACCAGCAGACTATTGACATATAATAGTTGATTGGCAAGTAATGAGATATAAAGAGAACAATGAGATTGATAAGAATGGATATAACGATATTGTTTTTGAAGAATTGACTAATAAGGATAAGGCGCCAGGCAATGAAAATAAAGAAAGAAAAATGTTAATTTATATAAAATTTTTGAAGAAATATTGCATTAAATCATCTGCTAAGTTTTATGGGGCCAAACCATTATGATTCACAAGAGGATATAAGAAAGAAAATATTTTAGGCTAAGATCAGAGTAATCTCAAATAGGGGTAATGGAGGCATTTCCATTCTTGCGCTAAAGATAAAATTACTGTTTTAAATTATAATCAAATTAATTTGATAATACAAGCTGTAGATGATCGCCAAACTTTTACATGCTATGAAATTCTCCTGATCGCTTATGTGCAACAGCAGTGAACAACTCCAGTATGCTAACCCTATCCTTTAACCAAACATTCCTTAATAATATTATGATCCCTCCAGACATCCTATTTAAAATCTAACCTTAAAATTAAAGGAGCTCATTTTCTCATCTGTTTTACCCTAGTGGTAAACTACTAGCCTTGTAAGAATGGATATAAGGAGATCCCTGGGGTATGAACATCCATAGCAATTGCACATTATAAAGCGGGGTGCTAACCACTTACATATCCTTAACTTTGAGGGAATCCTGTAAGGGCAGCATCCTAACTGCGAGCTGAGGAGAAAGACCAGGCAAAGTCCAGCTCTGTGTGAATCAGAATTGGCAGTTACCAAGCCACCAAGGCTGAGAGTGCAAGGAGGTGTGTTGGGCACTGGGTATGCCAATTACACTGGAATCCCGTGATCTGAAGTTGCTTGGCTGCGCAATATTTAGGATAAAGTTCTTTTAAGCTCACAAAACATGGCAATCTATTAGTGTTGATTGGTAATATATCTTCAATCACCATATTATCAGCCTGGTGCACCAGCGGAGACTCATATTATTGTGGATTTCAAAATTAATGACAAATGATCCTATTTTGTAATTGAGTTTCTGTGCAATAACTACTGGTGATGACACAGGAGAAGGTTTTGATCATCCACCACTTCTTCACCATATTATCTTTCCAAATAATTAATTACAGGTCTTCTTCAGCCATGTAAGGATCTAAGGGAAGTTGATCTTAATTATGTCAAACGTCAGCTAGAAAATCAGATCAAATTTTGAGTGACTTAGCAGCTGATTAGCGCCTTTTAGATTAAATAATAGGGCTTGAAGGAGCTAGAATATGAGGCAAAATAGGTAACTAAGCACAACGTCAATAGAAAAGTATACCATTGATGCCACTATAGCAATAATAGTTGCCATAAGAAAAGATGGGGAACTTTACCTAATGAGAATTGAAAGTGAAGGCTAGATGTCTCAACTCTTAGTCAATATTCACTGACCTGCGGCGCCACCATCATAATACAAATTTACTGGATATAATAAATATGGTATTTCTGAGAAGTTTGTCATGAATTCATACTCATGGGCAACAAACTGCAATGGCTTGCGCAGAAGAAGTGTGATCATGGGGATACAAGATGCCAAAATCAAAGGTGAACCTGTGGTAACCTCGAGAACTAAAGCCTACAAGACCTTCAGGTCAATTAAGTTCCCGTTCACTCTAGTGTCAACTAGGGAAGGTAATAATACCTTGTGATGTCCCACTGTAATATAAATACTAACACGAAATAAGCATAGCCTAATTTTTTCATCTAACTGAGGGAACAAATGTTTAAACTGAATATTTGAACTTAAGACTCTTCTATACCTTAATGTTTGTTTATAACTGGGTGTGTGAAAGACTTTGACGTCCTTTAAGGTCTGAGCTGTATAAGGATATTTGATTATTAGTCAAACACAATTCCAGTGGGATACTCTTAGGGACAGGAATCCTTAAGGCAATCTCTCAACAGAAATCCTTTGTTGAGGCTGCTCAATTTGAAAAAAGTAAATAAGGAGATTCAACCTTGAAAAAAATATACCATGCCAAGTTTTTTATCCTGTTCTGGTTTCAAACCTGTTTTCAAACAGAATCTGACCCATAGCAAACTTTTTTCACTTTAAACAGGCAAGGTCTTCTGTATAAAAAGAGGAATTAGTTACTAGTGAAAATAACTAGGAAGTCTAAAGTATTTTTATTAGTCAATATTTGGAGATATTTATAGATACTGAGATAATTTGTATTGCCTAGGGGGAGCTTGGCTTGATAATTGGGAATGAGATGGGTAAGGAGACCTCTTTGACGATGTGGCAGGTGGCGTAGGCTTTCATTGAATCTGACTCTCTTTTTTCAGGGCAGACAATTCTAGGGACCTCTAAGTTGCAAGATCTTCACCATCTGACTCAGTGCCTTTGTTAGTAGAATTGGCGGATTCTTCTTATATTTGAGTTTCCTTTCACCCGTTTGAGATTTCATTGTTTGAGTAAGTCTCAATGATCATTATATCGGCGGAGTTTCTACAACCAAGTTGGTATTTGGGTTGTGTTTAAATACCGCTCATTTTTATTAATTCCCATGATTTCTGAGAATGCCTCATAAGTTCTTGCCGAGGAGGGACATAATTTTGGATGAATCAATCATGTACCCAATATACAACAACACCTGACTTCACAGAGGCAATTGAATATTTGGGACCCTGGTAGTAGATTACCCAATAAAGACCTGACCATAGAGTATAAAGTTCATGTATTCGTCCCCTGAGCAAGTGATGGTAAAATAGGACGAGGCCCCCTAATTGATTCAGGAAGGACCAGCCGCTGGGCGTTCCGTTGTTCAGCTTCTCTTTGTCAAATAGTCCCATGTATCTAGCAGGCAACGCTTTTAGCCTAAATAGTTCATCTGCCATTTTTTGCATGGCAAGTCAATGGTTTCTGGTGTTGAAGCTTTCATATATAGGCTGCACACTAGAGGTCAAAATTGATTCTCATCCATAAAGGGCTTGGAAAATTGACATTATAATGATTTGATGATAGCTAACATGATATCCTATTAAGTCTTCTGGTTAGTATTCATTCCATCTTGAAGGATTGGAGAAAGCATATTATTAAGGAAGGCAATTAAAGAACCGTTCACTCATTCTACAGCTCCGTTAATATCCAGATGATATGGTGTTGTGAAAGAATGATAAGTACGCATTGGATAGTTAATTTTGGCAACCACACTGGAAATAAATTTGGTGCCTGCTGGAGATACAACCAAGATGACCAGAATTTCTCCAGATCGAGATTCAATATCTTGGTCTAATGAAATTGTAAAATACATGAAGGATATTTCCAATTCTCAAATTGACCAAAGAAATATCCTTTGGAGTTATTGGACTCCTATGACGAATGAGGCTGAGCTATCTGAAGATGCTCAGCAATCTGAGATGACCAAGCATTAGAAATGACTAAGAATTTTGAAGGGGCTAAGTCCTCGCTAAGAAGGTCAATCACTTCTAACAAGAGCTCTACTAGATCTGACCATCACAAGTAATTTAATAATAATAATAATCAGAAATATCTGTCCTCAGGTAGGAAAGATCTTACCTCAGGTGAATCATATAAATCCCTATGAAGAAACACAAAATTTCCCCCTATAAAATATTTCTGGTTTTTAATTGATAAAGCATCTCAATTCTTGCCTCACGTAGCCTAATTTTAATCTATTTCATACAGGATTCTGTATTTCCAATCTGAAACAACTATAGCAAAGAAACTAATAATTGTTACAATTGTGTCAATCTTTGCTAGAGCCACAGAACTAATATTTCATAGCCTTTGTAGCACCTGCTTATTGTAATTTCTCATGAAATTCCAATAGTGCCATTGTCAGATAGCGCTTGGGATTGCCATAGCGACTGAAAACCTGATTCAGCAAGAAGTATGCAGTTGCTTTGGAAGTTAGGGGAGGCAACTGAGATAGGCTCATTTTATTACATAAATTGATCAACTGAAAGAATGATAAAATGGTAACTGTACATCGCAGTAGGTAGGGGTCCAATAATGTAGATGCTAACTGTAGCAAATGGGCCTTAAGGCCATGACATGATGCTGGTATAAAGGATTGGGTGGTTTTTGATTGGCAAGTAAACACAAGTCAACTTTCATCCTGGACTGTAACTTTTATTTTTTTCCAGTAGCATATGTCCCTCAACCTTCAATAGGTTTTCTTCAATTCTACATGCTCCTTGGCAATATGAGCCTCCAGAGCGCATTTTGTCTGAGCAGAGATCAAACATATGGTAGCCAAGATGTTCCAACCTGCTTATATAACAATTCACTTTCAACTTGAGTCTGAGAAGCCGTCTACTTAAAGCGCTGTTGCATCGTTGATAGCTCACAGCTCCACTCTTCTTGTTATGAAATGAGCTCATAGATCCGGTCCTCTTTGGAATCATAAAGGGCTAGGATAGGCTATTGGGACAACATGTCAGCGTTTTGGTGTATCATCCACATGTAGTGGACTATTGAGAAGTCTTGATTCTGGATCTTAAGGGCCTATCAGTCCAATCATCAGCTAGATCTTTAATCTGTTGTCAACACCGTATTGAGGAATGGTTGACACTATGGTAAAATGATTCCCATACAGAAAGGACAGAAATGTTTGATGGCCAATAACACAGCTAGACAATCACATTTAATTATTCTTTAATTTCGTTCCACTTGGGTTAACATCTTACTAATGTAAGCTATAGGATGATCAACTAGGCTTGCATCCAGTTGATCCAGAATGGCCCACAGCTACATCGCTAGAATCAGTACATAGAATGAAGGGCTTATCAAAAACAGCATGTACCAGAATAGAGGCTGTAGTCAGGGCTTTTCATAAGACATCGAAGGACTGCTGCTGGGAATCCTTCCATCAGAAAAAAACTTTTTATAGTGGTTGTAGGTTAGTAGCTTAGTGAGTATAGCAAAGTGTGGTATAAATTATCAGTAGTACCAAACTGATAGGATGTGATATGACTGGACGATATGCTACACATACTGGTGTATCAGAGGGGGAATTGAGATGAGTCTCAAGATTTATGAAAAAGGGTATATGAATTATAATTGATCATAATGATGACCATTCGGTGAACCAAGGGGAATTATGCCGAGATTTAATATGAATGAGAATATCTAGAAAGGGGAAGACGAATAGAAGACTACCAAGCTGAGGATGCATCTGGCCTGGAGAACCGAGATATAAATATTCATATGGAGGATTATAGGAGGAGGTTATTTCCAGTGATTAAGTGATTGCAGATAAGTCTGAAATTTATATTAATAAAAGTTGAAATAAGGGGCGATAGTCCGTATATAATTTATTGAGTTTTATTAGGAAGTCGGAGATCTTCATATTAATCTGATTTGGTTGCTCAGTGGCTTATACCCTTTGTGAACCAACTCAGCGGAATTGAGCCAGACGCCAAGAATTAACAGTGGAGCTCACTACAGGGGGCCACTGTTCAACTGTAGTCATTCATAAATAGGATACAATTATGAGCCCTCATTTTTTCTGACATAATTTGATTGGGTTCCATGCGCGGTATGCTGAAGAAGCACAAGAGGCACCTAACAGTGGACTGACATTATTTATACAACCAGCCCAGAGGATGATGAGGTTATGATCAATTTGCAATTAGAGAATTGCCCTGAGCTGATGACTGACCAACAAGGACGCTCCACAAATGTGACTCCTCAGCAGTTGTGGAATACTATGGAGAGGCTGTTGTGCAGATATTTCCTATATGAAGATGAGGCTGGGGAAAACGCACTGAGTTTTTCTATAACCAACGAGACTAGAAAAATCAGTACGCCCTGTACATGTCCTATTTGGATGCAACTACAACTGGGTTGGCTTGCCACCTTGGTACCCACAGAATTGAGTAATATCTAGTCGCTCTTGTGAACCTGTCAATTTTCCAGCGATTACATGTGCTGGCTTGACAAAATACTGAAATATTAGATGTATTAAGGTTTTCTTGAGCACAACAAAATAATACTTGCCTCCTGCTTGACCACCTTGATTATTCGTTCTCAGAGGTACAACGGGCACTGGTAAATATGGACTATTGCGTTGGGGACGTCCGCCGTTATTTGGACCTTTTAGTACCACAGTTAAATTTAGAATTACCTCGAGTAATAAGAGAACTGATGGGAAAACTTTTCTTTCCCATAACAATCACTTTAGTTACTATGATTTGATTCGAACAGCAATTTTTGATAATCATACAGGAGAGATGGGCGATTTTAATAAAAAATCCAATACAACCTGGGCGAGCGTCACATCAAGAGGTGCGCAAAATGGTGCACCCAAAGGCAAGAAACGCCCTGGAGGGGGACCAGGAGCCCAAGCTGCCAAGAAACCACAAACTCAGACACCATCTGGGTTTATGGTATTTACTATAAAACAAGATCAATAAATGTATATCCAATGTAACCAACCCCTTTCAAAGGTGGAACATGGGCTCCAACTCTTCCTTGGGGATGAGTCCTCGACCCTGTGGGAGAAAACATGTGAGGCACAGCCTCCCTTTTCCCCCACGCAGTATATGTCGCCACCAACAACATGGGCTGTGGCTGTAATTGGTTTTGAAACAGCCAAAGAAGCGGATGCTGCAGCAAAAGTCTGTGTTGAAATTGCCCTTCCCAAGGGCAAAAAATAGTATGCACCGCGCGCACCAGATGGAACAAAGTGAAAACTTTGTTTATCTCCTTTGACTCACTCCCTACCAACCTTCCTCATAAGGTAATCAAGGAGGAGCTCCACAAAGGGCTCATAGCCTACAGAGAAATTATGCAACTTGAATTACAACGAATTCGCCTGATGCCAACCCTGTGCACAGGCAAAGCTATCGCCATGATCACCCATTCCCCAAAGTGGAAGATGACTTATCAAGGATCCCTCGCACAGCAGAGTTTCACTTTGTTATTGGGGGACAGTCATCCACATTCTGAGTTAAACCGGAACGCGCATCACCTAAATGCAACCACTGCAGTTAATTGGGACACAAGGAACATGCATGCCCTATGAAGGAGGGCTTAATGGAAGCAGACTACTGTGAGGAAGCCATGGATGAAAGTAACAAAAATTTTGCCAGAACAAACGATGGCCACCACCCATTCCACTGGGGTGAAGATGGACTTTACTCCATTGTGGACCCAGTTACATATAAACAATGCAAAGCGGCATAAAAAGCCTGCAAGTGGCAGCGGCCAAGGCGGCAGTGCACGCAGAATCATCAATTGACCCCAGACAAATTCGAGAGGATATTTCAGATATACACCAAGCCAACTAATCAGAACAATATGCCCAGGTTGAAAATTTTCACAGCAACTTGACTGATTCACCAAGTGACATCAATCATGCACAAATTTGAGGAACAATTTAGCCGCAATATGGGAAAAAATGTGGTGCACAATTCTCTAAATTCGAACCCCAAAATTATAGAACCCAATCAGCACCCCACATTGAACCATCATGAGATATGTGCTGGAAAAGATAACGCAAATTCCAAAAACTGCAATTCCCACGAAAATAGAGTCATATTAAGGAAACCTACTTTGTCACTGAGAGAACTAGAGTACAGACGCTGATCATGGCCAAAATGAGCTGCAGTGGGTTAGGGCCAGAGGGCCTCCCAACTTCTCCTGAGGCGCCGCAGGCACCTCATTGTCAATAGGGATGCTAAACATTGTGGGAGCCAGGGCTCAAATGTCCCAAGCCAAAAAGCTAGACTTCCTGTGAAAACCCCTTTTAGACATCTTGGCCATCCAAGAAACCCACTGTCTACAAGGGTAAGAAGGATCCTGGTCAGCCAGGGTCTCACCATCACAATCAGTATGGATGTCTCACTGTAGGGTAACTGTCATGGAAATGGCAGAAAAAGTTTAGACTAGTCTGCCAGTCGGGATGTGTAAGCATCCAGAAAGCAAGCCAGAATGCCAGAGGCATTGCCGACCGTACAACTTGATATGGAGCCAGGAAATAGGATACCATTAAATGGTGGCGGAATGTCAGGGTTAGGAGTATCCCAATGGCAAAAAACACTGAAAAGACTTCAGAACCAGGGGTATTGGTAACAGGGGTGGAAACTAATGGGATAGTTTCTGCAAGATTCTTAGTTGTTAAAACCATTTCGTTGGGGGTAGAAGAGAGAGACGAATTTTCTCTTGTAATTGGTGAGCATAAGGCCATAAAATCCCTGTATATTACTGCCAGAAGGTCATGAGAACCGGGTTGAAGAGCCAAAAATTTCAGACTTGTTAAGCCCAATTGGCAATAGAGGGAACCATGGTAACCAAGAGAATTGGTAAGGCCCACCCAAAGTGTGGAGCGGCGGACCACCAGGGAAACGCCATGTGGAATGTGGTCGAGAGGAAGGAGATGAGAATTTGGGGTTTAATAAATTTTTTTATTTGGGAAATAAAGTAAGAAAATTGATCAACAATTTACTCAGTGCCATGCAACTGATTAAATAGTGGTCAGTTGGGTAGTGACAATGATGTGGGCAGGATCCACAAATTTGGCCTAACCAGCAAATTGGATGGTAGTGGGGGGTTTATTCTTTGGGAACTGACATCACAAAATTTGGTGGCAGGCTGAGACTCTGTCAGTTTGACCTCAAATGTCTGTACCAAGGGTCAATTATGTTTCCAATGGTTAGCACAACAGCATTTGGCCCAATGAGCGACAGAATCCCCCAAGGTTATCCCATATAGGGATGGGACCATTTGGTTGGGAACAGGTTTGGGATGGCCAACCCACCCCGCTCGGTCATTTAACCATTCATTCTATTGATAGTAGCTCATTGGGCGCAACACCTGAATTACTATCAGAGGGCTTTAAACTCTCATCAATGTCACCTGATATTTGTTCTACTGATTTTGAGATCAAATTGGAACTGTCAGTCGATCTGACCAATATTTCATTCTTCATACTTTTACAGCCATTCAAATTTCAGCCATCAGCCTGATTGCCACCCAAATTAGATCTGACCAATTTCTGTTTGATAATCTCAGCACAGATTTCACTAATTCCCTGCAACAGTTCTGCTGAGGTGAGTGAGGGAATTGGGGTGGGATCCAAAGCGGATGGGCTATCACCTATCGCTTGTCAACTACATGGGCGAGGTCACCCTGAATGATGAGGGGTACCGCCATCCTCTTCGGTATTTTCTTATTTGGGAACGGAAAGATAGCTTGATTGAGAGCCAAAGGACACTCCCTGAGACTTGCATTACCCTTTCCTTTTCCCAAAGGGACGGCCCCCCCACTGGGAAACTGCACCAGAGCCACGTTCTTATGCGCTTTGGGTAACTTGATAGCCATAATCGTCGCAGCCTTCTGAAGTGGGCGGGGAGCCTCGGGTGGGATGTGTGGAAAATGTCAACCAAGTCCATACAATTTGCGCAATCGCATGCCTTGACACAACTGTATTCATAAGATGGATATCCTTTCCAGGCCACAAGATATTGGACTGATCGTCATGACTTCTGAGATGCCAGGATGGCCTCCACATTGTCTTCCTCCTCATTATTGATGATAATTGGTTCTGGATCTGTGGTAATTAAACCCTCAAAGGGCGACAGCTGGGATACATGGAAAACTGGGTGTTGCTTCCAATGCGCGGAAAGCTTCAACTGGAATTCTCCATTACCCAATACCTGCTCCACTAAGTGAGGGCCTGAACGCTTGCTGGCAAATTTGTGGGAAGGGGTTTGGATCTGCAAATGGCGAGTATCGAGAATAACATAAGAGCCCACCATAAAGTCATGACCTGGAAGATGCTTGTGGTCTACGAATCATTTATAGTTGTTGATGGCATTAGTGAGGTATTCCTGAACTAAAGCTTGGGTTAATTGGATATGGGCAGCATGATCTGTGGCAGCTTGCACTTCTGGTCATAAACATGATCCAACTGAGAACGATGGGTTATAACCCAACATTGCCTCATATGGTGAAAAACCTGTGGAAGCGTGAGTCCCATTATTGTATGCAAATTGGGCAAGAGGCAAGTCATTTGCCCAGGTATCTTGCACTGCTACAGCATAACAACGCAGGACTGTTCAAGAACTTGGTTAACCCGCTCGGTCTGGCCGTCAGACTGGGGGTGATACACTGTGGATTGACAGGGGGTTATCTTAAGGATTGACAAGAGTTCACTCTAAAACCGGGTGGTAAACTGAGTACCCCTGTCGCTAACAATTTCCTGGGGAAGACTGAACATTAAAAACACATGTCAAACGAATAGATGCGCCATTTCTTCTGACATAATCGCAGAAGTATAAGGAATAAACAGGGAAAATTTGGTAAAGCGATCTACCACTACCATTACTGCTGTGAAACCATTAGAACAGGGGAGGTCAACAGTGAAATCTATGGACACCGAGGTCCATGGACCTTCCACCTGTTGTAATGGGTGCAGAAGACCATTCTTTCGGGAATGGTCTGACTTGGCCCTAGCACAAATAGCACAATTGGTGATCCAAGCTGGAACCTCTTTGGTCAGTCCAGCCCAATTTAAGGTTCGCTTGATCAAGTCAATGCATTTCTTATTACTGGGTGCCCGACCCGCAAGGGGATCATGGTGTGCGCAGAATAAAGGCAGGTGGAAGGAGGGGGAACCCAAACATGAGAACAAAAGTAAATAAGACCTTCTTCTAGAGATATTAGGGAGTGTTTGGGACTCGAAAGAGCCAAGTGTTCAATCAACTCCACACCCTCAGGGCAGGCTGTTTGACCAGCTAATACCTGGGCCAATAATGGGTCATCGGGTGACAACGCGGTGGAGGAAACAATGGAGGGAGCAATTGACAGAATTTGAGTGGCAGGAATCATGGTAACGAGATCCTCTACCTCAGTTTCTGAGGGGCAGTGAGCAGGACTACAGCTTAGGAAATTGGGAAGGACATATAGCGCACCTTTGACGAATTCATATTTGAAGTTAAAACTTCACAGGTCCCAATAGGTTTGGGCTTACCGGTGTGCCAATTTTTGGGGTTTGCAAAAATATAAGAGAGCTTGGTGATCTGTGCGAACCATTAACTCATGACAAGCACCTTACAACAGGTAGCGCCAATGAGTTAAAGCCCATGCAACAGCAGCCAGTTCCTTGTTATAAATAGCCCAGGACTGCTCCATAGCGGTGAATTTTTGGGAGAAATAAGTGACCAGATGTTTGAGACCATCGTGGTTCTGAAGCAGCACCGCGCCCACAGCTACCAATGAAGCATCATATGTGATGATATACGGTTTGGTGGGATTGGTATGTTTCAAAATGGGAGGAGACATGAATACTTCCTTAATTGATTCAAACGCCTGCTGGCATTTGGGGGTCCAACAAAACGGTATGTTTTTCCCTGTGAGGGGATGGAGTGGGGCAGCCAATTGGGAAAGTGTGGGAGAAAATTTCTTTAAGAAAATGATAGTACCCAAGAAACTTTGAAGCTGCTTCTGTGTAGTTGGGGTTGGCCATTCTCAAATTGCATCTAATTTTTTTTTTGGGGGGGGATGGCGACGCCTTCTTTAAAGTACCAAATTTCTAAGAAATGTAAACTCTTCCTTGTAAAACTCACACTTGGAAGCTTTGAGGAACAGGCCTGCTTTATGCAAAGCAGCCACCACTGCTTCTAAGTCAATAGCATGTTGTTCGGGAGTTGGGGGAATGGACTAGGATATCATTGATATAAGCAATGGCGCAGGAGAGCTGGAGATCCCCTAATGCATTGTCAATCATTCATTGAAACGTAGCAGGAGCATTTTCCAGCCTGAAGGGCATTATGCGAAATTGAAAAATGCCTCACCTTGTTCAGATTGCAGTCAGCCATTCTTGCCCTTCCATTACTCGAATCTTCTTGAAAGCGTTCACCAGATAAAAATTTTGAAAAGACACAGGATTTGGCAATTGCTTTATTGATTGTCTATTCTAAGGGCAATTGGTAGGGATCTGTAACTGATATTTTGTTCAGGTGACTGTAATCTATGCAAGGATGGAGTGATCCATCTGATTTTCTTGCAAATACAATAGGGGAGGCGACAGGAGAGGTTTCTTTGAACAGCCAGCCTTTTTTTAACATATCGTCCATCCAGGTATTGAGTGCAGCCTCTTCCTCCGCTGTATGAGGATACAACGGACATTTGATGTTCACCAATTTCACGGTTGTTCGAAATCCACAATCATACCTGGAATGTTTAGGCAGACGGTCCACTTTTTCCATATTGAAGATTTCCTGTTATTGCATTAAGCTTGCAGGAAATTGGCAGAATGCCCGCGGAGGTAACCAAGGTAGTGATAGAGCTGGTTCCTTGTATTTTTTTTAGGGTCTCAATCAAAGGGAACTCTCCCTCTGAATCATCATTTGTAAATGACAATGTATTAGACTCTAAGTGAATTTTCACATGTTGTTGGCGCCACCATCCCACACCCAAGATCACTGGTAATACCAGGTTCAGCATGGCCAAAAACTGATTGCAGAAGTTATATTGGTGGATTGAATAGTGTAACGGACGGCGAACAACATACAAAGACTGGTAAGCAGAAGAGGCCACCATTACTGAGGCGCCCACATCCATCTCCAATTTAACTGTTGTGCCAACTCGATGCTCATGAAGTTCCCCGCCACTCCAGTATCCATCAGAGCTTCGAAGGATACATGATGAGGACTGACACTGATTCTCATAGGGACAAGGAAGGAAGCGAAATTCTGTTTATTTGGAGATTTAACTGACTTGAGAATGACTGAAGAGATAAAGGGTATGTTGAACCCAGGGTCAGGGTTTTTAGCTGGGGCGAAAATTGGGAGTACAAGTGTGGGAGATATCGTTTCTTCCATCTGGGCATGAACAGAGTCGTTCATGGTTGACTCTGGAAGTGGCAATTCAGACTCGGGGGTTGTGGGGGGGTTGAGATCCACTTCCACAGCTACTTTAACGTCAGGCGCATCATCTACATCTTTGTTAGGAAATCATATCATAAAGTTTCCCTTCTGATATGGGGAAATGTGGCGAGGTAATGCTATAATAGTAGTTGCAGTGGCACATATCTGATCCACTGATTTCTAAATGGTAGACCAGGCCACGTGGTGAGCGGAAACTGAATCTAAACTCGCTCTAAAGACTGGCTGAAGCATGTCGGTAGATAGGTCTGATTCAGAAGCCAGATCATGAAAGGTGGAAATCAGGGAAGCCAAACTAGGGGCTTCAGCCATGTTTAGGAGTAGTCTGAGTAAGTGATTTGATTGGGACACATGGGGTTTTAAGGCAGTGATACAGCAGCCAGCAGGGGAATGAGATCTTCTTTTTGTGAGAAAGAACGTAAAAGACTTCTCACCCAACGGCGGGCATCTCCATCTATGGCGTCCAACAACGCAAGACTTTGTTGGGTATGAGATATTGCTGAAGCATTACTGAGTGCGATTGACATTCTCATTTGTACTTTGGCGAGAGCATCGAGAACCTGATTGGCGATCTCTTGGGAGGGGATACTTGATCCTTTTCCTTGGTTGGAGAAAGTATGAGAAGATGCAGTCTGCATTTCTTAGGTAGCTTGAAGAAAGTTACCATAAATAAAGCGGATGCTTCTCCTGATGTCAGAAAGTGACCAAACAAACAACAAAAAACGCAAAACAGATTGACGTTCATCTAGTAGAGGGGAACCACTGCAGCGCCCAATTGAAAACCAAGGCGTAAATGGCTGGAATAATAGTTGGTCGATTATGTTATGGAAACGACAGGAAAAGTTTAGACTGGCCTGCCAGTTGGGATGCGTAAGCATCCAGAAAGCAAGCCAGAATGCCAGAGGCATTGCCAACCATATGACTTGATATGGAGCTGGGAAATAGGATACCACGAATTGGTGGCAGAATGTCAGGGTTAGGAGTATCCCAACGGCAAACCACACTGAATAGACTTCAGAGCCAGGGGTTAGAACAGGGGTGGAAACTACCGGGATAGTTTCTGCAAGATTCCTAGTTGTTAAAACCATTTCGTTGGGGGTAGAAGAGAGACGAATTTTCTCTTGTAGTTGGCGAATATAAGGCCATAAAAGCCCTGTATATTGCTGCTGGAAGGTCATGAGAACTGGGTTATAGAGCCAAAAATTTCGGACTTACTGAGCCCAATTGGCGATAGAGGGAACCATGGTAACCAAGAGAATTGGTAAGGCCCACCCAGAGTGTGGAGTGGCGGACCACCAGGTAAACGCCATGTGGAATGTGGTTGAGAGGAAGGAAATAAAAATTTGGGGTTTAATAAATTTTTTTTATTTGGGAAATAAAGTAAGAAAATTGATCAACAATTTACTCAGTGCCATGCAACTGATTAAATAGTGGTCAGTTGGGTAGTGACAACGACGTGGGCAGGATCCACAAATTCAGCCTAACTGGCAAATTGGATGGTAGTGGGGGGTTTATTCTTTGGGAACTGACATCACAAAATTTGGTGGCAGGCTGAGACTCTGTCAGTTTGACCTCAAATGTCTGTACCAGGGGTCAATTATGTTTCCAATGGTTAGCACAACAGCATTTGGCCCAATGAGCGACAGGAATTCCCCAAGGTTATCCCATATAGGGATGGGACCATTTGGTTGGGAATGGGTTCAGGACATCCAACCCGCCCACGCTCGGTCGTTTAACCATTCATTCAGTTGATAGTAGCTCATTGGGCGCAACACCTGAATTACTATCAGAGGGCTTTAAACTCTCATCAATGTCACCTGATATTTGTTCTACTGATTTTGGGATAAAATTGGAACTGTCAGGTGATCCAGCTAGTATTTCATTCTTCATACTTTTACAGCCATTCAAATTTTGGCCATCAGCCCAATTGCCGCCCAAATTAGATCTGACCAATTTCAGTTCAATAATCTTGGCACATATTTCACTAATTCCCCGCAACAGTTCTGATGAGGTGAGTGAGGGAATTGGGGGTGGGATCTGAAGCGGACAGGCTATCACCCATCACTCATCAACTATGTGGGCGAGGTCACCCTTGGTGATGAGGGGTACCACCATCCTCTTTGGTGTTTTCTTATTTGGGAACAGAAAGATAGCTTGATTGAGAGCCAAAGGACACTCCCTGAGACTTACAGTGATCGTCCAAAATAACAAAAAATTAAATTTATAAAATCATCATCATACCTTCATGGCTGCGTCCTTGTAGCAACAATCACATGCTAAGTGGAAACAATCTTGATAGCATGCATCTATGCACCATACACTGCAGCTGAGAGAAAACAATTTCTAGAACCTGTGCCAACACTCACCCTCCCACCAGACACCATCCTGTTTGGTGACTTTAACTTCTGGGATAACCCTGACACAGACAAAGGCCGAACTCCAAAGGATATCCACTGGGCACATCGAATTTCGCACAATGAAGGCATCCCTTGGCCTACAGGATGCCCTCCCCCATATCACCACTCCTTCCCCACATGACATGGCCCAACATATGTGAAGGAGCACTCATATCAATGAGCCGCATCAATCAAATCCTCATTCTGCAATACCAACAATCAAGAAGTTCTAAATTTACAACAAAAAAAGTCAATTTTTCTAAATACCAACTTATTTTGGTGCAGTTATTGCCAACCTGAACCCACATACAGGTGCCGCCCTGGAGAAAGCTACACCCAGAAAATATAAAATTACTCAAAATATCTGAATGGGTTGAACACAAGGCCACAAACCAAGAATTTACAGCCCCATACACTTTGGATCCCATTGTAACATGGCAAATTTCAAAAAGGAACTAATCAACAAAACCTGACATCTCACATCACATAAGTACACCACCAATACAGCCACAATCAGGCGTACCTTGGCAGAACTGGACCACCTCAAGTTTAACACTCTGAGATCCGGTTATAGCCCCAACTGGGGATGCAAATGGGCGGAAATATCCGCCCAAATAAAAACCCTCATCTTTGATCACCAACACGGAATCAAAGTATCAAAAAAGGTAAGTTCATAAAGGAAGGCGAAACATGTTTCACATATTTGTTCCACCAATTCCACTCCCATGGCAACCAGCCCGTGTGCACACAGGTCTTCAAGACATATGGCACCGTGGCAACTGATTCTGAGGAGGTCAAGGCGGAAGTACACCGTTATTACACTTAATTATACTGCAATACACCGACAGACCCACAAAAAATCACAAAATTTATACATACTGCTGGAATACAAAGCACACTGCTGAACTACAATACTCTAAATCTAATTACACGGGAGGATCTTTAGGATAAAATCTTCAGTGCACCACGTAGGAAATGCCCAAGGCCTGATGGGATACCCTACAATATTTACAAAAAATATTTTCAGCTAATTGCACCCCTCCTATTGGCGTCTATGAACCAGTGCTTGCTGGAAACACGCCTCCTACCTGGTGGCCATATATCATATGTCATAACCTTATATAAAAAGGGTGACAAATTGGATCTGGCTAACTGGCATCCAATCGCACTCTAATACTGACACAAAAATTCTAACAAAAATTCTAGCAGCCAGATAAGGCGCAATAGCCTCTGACGTCCTGTCACCCAACCAGTTTGGGTTTATACCAGGGCGCTCAATCTGGAACAACATACACCCTGTTGCAAACATATGCAAGTCCAAAGCAACTGGAGCCCTTGTCTTCTTAGAGCAGGAAAAGGCATATGACCGCGTTAGTTGGCCATACCTAAAGGAATGCCTACACGCTTTCAAATTCCCACCCAGATTCATAAACTAGGCGATGCTCCTTACAGAATCTGCAACCATGGCTGTATACGGCCCTGGCTTCCTAACTAACAAGATCACACCACACAGATGGCTCAAACAAGGGGACCCCCTCAGCCCACTGCTGTATAATTTCAGTTTTGATCCACTCCTCCGCGTAACTGATTCACGCCTCATGGGCATAACTGCACAAGGCCAGCCAAAAGTCAAGATACTGGCCTTCACGGATGACTGCATGGTAGTTATAGCTAACAACAATGATACCTGACAGCTGGAACGCACCCTAGAGGAATACTCCATGGTGAGCAACGCATTGCTCAACAAAAGGAAAACAGAAATCATTCTCTTAGGCAAGTACACTAACAACTGGGCTACAACACCAGAACCTCATACCCCCATACAAAGGAAAAACTCACTCATCTTACCTTTTGCATCACCTCCCACCACCACTCCTGTCCGCCACCTTGGGATATGACTGGAAACAGGGGGATATGCCAATGAGACAATGGAAAATAACCTGTTACAACGGTTATCCAAACGCGTAGCCTCCCTCAAGGGAAGATCCTTAGGACTAACGGGGTGAGTAGCAGTTGCCAACTCACTCATCCTCCCAATATTATGGTACCCTGCCCATGCAATCGCCTTCTCACCCACCTTTATAACCTCAATTCGCGCGCTTATCCAGGGCTGGCTGTGTCCTGGCTCTCACCCTCCCATACAGATGGAAACACTCTTTGGCCCATGCTCAAGAGGAGGCATTGGACTAATAGATTTTGAGAGCCACGCCAACCGCATCCTGGGTACCTGGATAAAGGAAGTCCTTGTCCCAGACCTCCCGCAACAACACTGGTCCAGGGCAGCAAGAATTAACTTCGCACAGGCGCTCAAATTAACCAACCCACATAGCCCACACAGACTACTATCATACCTTTCTAAACACCCTACCACAATGGGCCCGCATGGAACCCCCCTCACTTCAAACGCATCATCTGAACCTTCCGCCGCATGGGATGGACCGTAGAGAACATTGAAACTATGCAGGGAAGGGGACGACCCAGCCCCCCGCTTCAAATTAAGAAATCCAGAAAACCACCCCCAGAGAGACATGCTTGCTATGACCCCAACCATTGCTAGAATCGAATACCTAAATGCGTTGGACATCCCCTACGATTTAACCACATATAAGACAGTGTGGAGAATGACGCACCACCCACTCCTACAGCCAAGGATAAGAGCAAACGCCTGGCGCTGTTTGAGAAGGACCTATAGGACAGTGGACCGCTTAAACTCCTTCCACAAAACATGTGCAGTATGTGGAGGGGAGGGATTCCTACATCACCGCCTAGAAACATGCCCTCCAACCAAAGCTATATGGCAGGAAGTCGCACGCCTGCTCAAGATTCAAAACGAACAGGAATTCTCGATATCAAAGAGTATCTTCACGCTCCAGATCGAGTCACCAATCCCATCTACCCTCCACTCCCTAATAATACCCATTGAAATGTGTACAATCCACACCATTGCCTTAGATGCGTTCAAGGGCACAGTCTCAACCATACATGGGGTTTTCAACAGGTTCCACATCAACTTACTGGAGAACTTACAAGCCTGGCTCTATGGATATATGAGGCCAAGGCAACAGGCGCTCATAGAATCGTGGTTCCCACTCTGGTTCCTCACCACAGACCCCTTCCTTCACACCTGGTCCATAATGGGGAAACCCCCTCGGAGTAGCGCACCAACCCCCATACCTGGCAGTCCCGCTGGCAACAGGGGTAATTTGAGTATCCCAGGGTGCCTAATTTTATCTATCTTCATTTTCCACACATACTCGGTAATGCCCATCCCCTGGTCGGCTTGACTTGGTTAAATAAAACATGATCATAATCAACCCCACCCTCTACCCTTGATGCAATTTATCTGTCAAGCAATTAAAAATTTTCATGCCTTTCTAAACTCAATCTTGTAAACATGTTTAATCAAATAAGGGTAGCAGAAATTCAGTAGCTATTTGCATAATCTATACAAGTTAAATGTAGAATATAGTTCATGGTATTGCCCTTTGGTCAATTAAAACCACTTGAAACTTTCCAACATATGTTGATGACGTCCTCTGAGAACTTTGCTTTACCTTGGTTATAGCCTATAATAGTAAAAATACTGGTGCAGTAACCCAATAATGAGAAGTATGCAAAGTAGTTTGTAACTATGCTTTCTTCATATCACAATATACATTTGTAAATGAAGCACCCATAATGTTCATTTTTTTGAGGAAGTTACTTTCTGGGTAAGCTGGTTCTGAAAGATGGGTATTCAATACCTCCCATAAAACGTAAAGCCATTCTTTTTTGGCCCACACTCACAAAAAATTAACTTAGAAGCTTCTTGGGCACCATCATATTTCTTAAGAAGTTTTACCACACAATCTCAAATTGGCGTCACCCCTTTGCCCCCTGATAGGGAAATTGTACCATTAGAGTGGTTATATGCATGATAACAAGCGTTTAATGCCATTTAGAAGGTGTTTGTTTTCGCGCACATTCTCAAGCATGATAACACATCTAAGCCCATTATTGTAGCATTTAATGCATCTGAGGAAGCTGTGGCGCTGTGCTACTCTAGGACCAAGGTGGAGTAGCGTATCCTATCACTTACTTTTCATGAAAGCTCTCACCTCTGAACAATTATGGGCAATCTATGATAGCCCGCTTGCTTTAGGAGCATGGGCGCTTACCCATTAGTGATTTTCTTCAAGGAGCACAGCCTGGAGTAGTTGTCTTAACAAACCTGCAAGCACTCATGCATCTAATAATCCTTGGAAATTAGCCCATCATTAGTCTCAGTCATATTATGATTTTTGCAGTTTCAAATTTATAAATGAGTTCAATAAAGAAGACGCAATTGTCCTTCCTGGTATGTTGAGTTGTAACTCCTCCTTATTAATCACCTTTGAGGACTTTCAAGAATTACCTTGGTCATACACCCTTTGAGATTCTTTCTATTTTCTCGTTTTTATTTTTTGCTCTGGTTGTGCTACTGATATACTATTGGTTTCCCGCGTGTGAATGCCCAAACATCTTTCTTAGAAGGAATGGAGTTATATATCAACTGGCAGCCTTTCCTCACAAAGAGCTCACTAACCCGTAGGATGGGGTATTTCTGTTTAAGAAAGGAGTTTGGGACCTCCCATGATTTTCTACAAAGTCATTAATGAGCAGTATCACATCCCTGCGGTGGGTCACCTGTTAATCAAAAATATGTGTTTATAATGTGAAAAGGTTATTTAATTATCCTGTTACCTCTAAGGATATGCCAATATGGATAAATAACTGTGTTACTTATGTTTAATCAAAATCAAAAAGGTCAGGAAGGAATAGTCAGATACACTTTAATAGGTGGAAGGACCTTGGATTTCAATATATGTTGTGTTCATTTTTGAATTACAACCCTTCCAATGGGTTCTTAAAAATTAAAGTGATGGATTGGTCACCAAGTTTATATACACATCCTTTGTTATTTGGCCATTTCCTCATATGAAACTGACATAACTTTATTAATTATATCTTTGCTATGTATAGTCTACCAATTGAAGCAGTGTATGATTGGTGTCCCTTGTCAGAAATTTAGATGTTCGTCATGTTCGGAAAGAAAACCAAGTGTTAATTATTTTAAAAAGTCTAAAAGTTTTAATTAAACACTTGAAGAATTAGGCAAACTTTTCATAAGTTCGCCCTTGCATTAACTTGATTTTAGTTCTTTCTTCTAAGTGATCAACCATTTTTTTATATACTTGAGCAGCCAAAAAAGGTGATAAGAATTTCTCTACCCATTAGAAGCTAAGATTTATTTATATTGACTGAAATGAACCTAATTTCTGAAACAACTGATTAAATAAAGTTTATTAAGTCATTACTGTATGGGCACATCATTTGCACTGCTGACCAATCAACAAATGCTAAACCTTATCATATTAAATAACTTTAAAGTGGTCTGATAGGTCAATCCTTCATCAGTCTAAAATCTATTCCCTCAACTACAAATGCATTACTTTAGATCAGAGATGCGTTCAACTGCTAAGGATTTTGGCGCAAGATCCAGGAATTAGTAAAGTTGAGTATACTCCTCAGTCTCAGTGGATGTACCTGAACATTAACAATTCAAATGGTAAGAATACAAAATCACCTGATATCAGTTTTTGCATTGATAACAAACTATATAAATGGGGAAATTGTTGTGAACCCTGGACATAATTTATTCATTTTGCATTTAAAGGTATGATATATTTATATTTGAATGTCACGTGACCATAGCATTATTTTAGTCAATGGCTATGGTCTTTTTTTGAAAAAGGGTATAGAATCTCCAAAAGTCACATTAAATAAAGTACCATTTATCATACACATCTTGCTTGTCAATAACAATCATGTTTGTGGTCTACTTCCTAGTCTCAAATTTTAAGACAACTGCTGAGTTTACAAAAACTTCCAAAACTGTTAGTTTGCTAAATTCTTCATCTAAGCACCTGCAAGCAGCCCCTTACTAAGATTTTAACATGTGGTGCTCACTATAGGGGGCGCTGTACACCACAAATTATCATTTATAATAAAGATGGAAGAGTCACCTGCTATTAGCTTACTGGTTGGATCAAAAATGGGGATGGTGAAGAGGACGACAGGCGGATGGCCATCCAACTATTATTTTTGGTGGTAAGTAATCTATTGGTATTGTCATACCAGCTTCCTAATAAATTTTCCTGGCCGTCTACCAAAGTTTTTTAAAATCTGCCAAGTTTTATTGAACCCTGGGTACATTGCATCTAATGAGATAGCTTCTTCTGTGGAGGATTGAATGATGTCCTTATACAAAGCCTGAACTCTCCCAGACATCTACAGCCAACTTAACAACTTGACTACATATGTCCAAAGAATTTCAAACTCATCTATATTTAATGTGATCCATCTTTTAAGAGTACACCATGAACTCTAACGCCACATAGTGAATCATGATGCGTTGAGGATTGCTTATAAGAATCTATACAAAATGGCCTCAAGTCATGTCAGAAAGGTAAAATATGAAGTAGAAAAAACCTAAAATTTTATTATTCAGCTTGATAAGCGTCTTAAAACATTTGATAATGATGTATTGATTTAAGTAGAAGAAGACATGAAGATATTTTATTAAGAATTGAATGAGCTTGCGAAGACTCAATCTCTGATTGATGAATATGTGCAAGTACTTACCAAACATGAAGTTCAAACCCATATTGAGCTGCTATCCCATGCTCCTACTTCTCAGCATGGTTATTAGCAATGAATAGCCGCTTTAAAACAGCATTAGTTCAAACCTTGTATCACCTTGGAGAGTTAAATGATGCCCTTCTCAAGAAACCTATGGTTCCGCTCTTAGCTTAGAAACAAAGGTTGAACAATTGGAGAAAGAGTTAAAGCTGCAGGCATCCCGAGAAAATGCCATATTTGGCATGGATAATCTAGTGAATGTAAAAAGTAGTTACATGGTGTCAAGAACATTATTGAAGGGGCTGATCTGCTAAAATGATATATACATCTGTTGACCAAAGTTGAAAATTATTGTAAGCAGGTAAAGTCTAATCTATTCTCACGATGATCCCAAATATCTGATAATTTTGGTTGTATGAAAAAAGGAGGATCTACAAAAGCGTGTCAGTGATAAAATCTAATAATAAAAAATAGGTCTCTCAATATCTGATCTTTATTTTAAAGTTAGGGAGTTTGAACGCTGAGACAAAGATCTTACAACTAATAAGATTGTTATGGAAGCCATAATGACCTTAGGTGAGTTCTCCTCTCATTTGACTCCTGAATCAATGGAAGCCCAGCTCAATGCTATATGAGAGCAAGTTTATTGGCTCTCCCATTATATTAATAAACTAGATACTTGATCTGAGGTAAGTAGACACGTTATTCCTGCTATTCATGCTATTGCTGTTGGCGGACACGTCTCTTTGTAAACCTGCATTTTGGGATAGGTTTACCCCTGGAAAAGGTAGCATTGCCTTGTTTCTGTACGTCTAGATTTTCTATGGAAGGGGCAACCAATCATGTAAAAGGTATACTCTTTTCTGCCTAAGTTGTATGGCACAGGAAGTAATATATCAGATATGGACACCCTTAATACCTGGCTGGAGGTTAAGGAACCTCTTATCAATAGTTTGGCTCCAAACAGATTAGAAGTATGAAAATCGCAGGCTTTTATGAGCATCAGTATGCATAAGGGAGAATTATTTGCCACCTTTTCATATTAATTCTACATTGAAGCCCAGACGCTTTTGACCTCCAAGATGCTAACCTTTGATGATGCCGTTGCAGCTATCATGACTGGGTTGGCCCCCATCCTTCTTTGCTAACTTACATTACCTCAGTGAAATGTTACTTTTAAAATGTTCACAACATATAGAAAGCCTCATTAGATGTTGCTGACTTCCAAAAACTTGAGACTAAAAAGGAGTTGCATTGTAACCCAAGTCTTGACTATTGAGAATCAGATGATGATACAAATGGAGCGTCAAAAGTGCATATGTTATACCAAGTTTGGATAAGTTAAATTGCGTGTTGTAAGAGAAAAATATGAAACTGGAGAGCAGTAAAAAGACTTGTCAATGTAGGATAGGCACCCATGTTGCTGACGAATTTGAAGTGCTTGATCCCCCTCTTCGTTTCTCATCTAACTTATAAAGATATTCCCTCCAAAAAAGAATCTGAAAGGGGTTATGAAGCTGTTGGCTACTATGTCTTAGGAGCGCCTGCTGAAGTAAAAATTTCAGATCAGCATTTTCTGAGGGGGTAGACGACGCCATGGTACTAATGAAACATTCAACTAAAGTTCTGGGGTGCTCTTAAGTTATCAATACTGATAGTGGTACCAATCTAGTTTACTGCCTTTCTGGTCCGACCAATTCAGCATATCTACACCTAATATATTAAAAACAATATTCCAAAACAGCTCAAAATCTCAACTTAAATTTCCATCTCAAGGAGGTCATTGCTCTTCATCCTAACTTTGGTGGAACTAATATCAAGTAAAGGTCATAATTCAAAAAGTAAGGGTCATGGCATCCTTGACACTGTCTCAACGATAAATTTTGTATCTTCACGCTTATCAAGAGAATCAAGCTGGCGCCAGACTTGTAATATTCACAGGAGTATGGGACCTCATGTCTGAACAACACTTGTACTATTGGGGCTTTATGTTTCCTTAACCATTTAAATTGTGAAGCTTGTTGTGTTAACACCTGCTGTAGCTTTGGACAACAATAATTATGACATGATCATTGTTGGACATTTGCCTCCTAGGGCTCAGTATAAGAGATTTGTGGGCTGAAATATGCCTAGATGGGGAAATGTTGGCCATTTATGAGTTTGAGATGAGTCAAAAAGCAATTTATTAAATGTTAATTATTTTTTTGAGAAAATCAACTTCTTTCCACTCGATCTCACTTTTAAGCAATTTATTTTAAAAAAGTTTGTTTATCCACCGCTATCTGGCCATGCCCATTTCCTATTCAATGTCCTCAGATCCACCGCCTGCCACCCCAGTGTGGGGCAGTGGTGCTCCACCGCCAGGCGCTTTCCACCCAGCAGGCAAACGCATTCAGATGGGCTTGAACAGCCTGCCCACCTCATCTAGCCAATTTATCCCCCCATAGGACTTAGCACTCTACCTGTCACGCATCCACCCTTCTCGCCCCCATCCACTCGCCCTCCCTCATTCCACCATTTGATTATGCCTCTGCATTGACTACGGGCGTTTATTCCCAGATGCTGAAAAGGGAATTATTGACCTAGCCATCATGGCCTTCGTGCTGGCTGGCTTTATCAACTTCCACCCATTTAAGGGCTACTTTGATATTGGGTTCCAAACAGAGGAGGACGCTGCAGCAGCGGTGATAACTCCTTTAATTTACAAAAATACCCCTATTCCCACTACCCATACTCGCCTCCCTTTGGACACCACCCTGGTGGTGTCATTTGCGAATCTCCTGTCCCACCTTCCGCCCCAAGTTTTATATGACCAGTTGGTCACGGGCTTATGGCTTATGGCACTCAGCCCACCCTCATCTTGCAGTACACTCTGGTGTGGAGCGCCTGGCTGCCCCTCGTGCAACTGCACCATCATCCCACACCACCCTGCCATAGCCCACTAAATCCCCCCACGCTAGTGTCACAGCAGCACCAGAGCATTTCTTTTGGGCTCAGGTTGGAGATGGTTTGATAGATTTGTCCCCTCTGCTTTTGGCTCGACCATGCAAAAAAAAGCTTGCCCACATGCTGCTTTCACTGATGCAGCTTCAGAGCCCCCTCCGCGGGTCCTGTATGGGGCACTTTGCTGCCCCCTCCCACCCTCCACTCTTGTTTGATAGGCCAGAATGGGAAATCAGCCCCCCCAAATCTTCCAGCCACATTTTCCCACCTAAACCTACCCCAGCCAATCAGAGCCAGGCTTGGAACGCCCTTCACACCAAAGCACCCACCCATTCGCCCACTCCCACCCACCCAACTTCTAACGCCACCATTCTTGTGAACCAAAATCCATGGGACCTATTGGTGGAGGGTGATGAATCAGGTAATGTTCTTATTAGTGAGCATTCCGGTCAACCTCTCAGCCAATACAATTATGGTCAGGCCGAATTTTTCCTTCCTGACTTTGATGAAACCCCACCCCCAGACATTTCACTCCTCTGCCCAATGCAGCCCCCTACCAAAGTGACCACCAGCTCGCCTTAGCTGTGGTGGCCTCTCCTCAGTGACTAACCCTGTGCAAAGCAGTGGTCCAATCAGTGGCTCAGTTCCAGCATAGCCTACTCACCCTCTTCTTCCCCCTCAACATCCCTGAATCTATATGCAGCGACATCTCAAAGTTATTTGATGATGCTGAAGTTGCTGTCATGAATGTCGCAACGCTCACCAAATTCAACCCTTTGGCTAAAATCACCCGCCACAGTATCTCCCTTTTTGCCCAACTTCCCAAAGCCTGCAAAGAAGCTGAAATTCTTGTTGCAGCATTTGTTGAATCACTTTCCCATCATCATCTTGATGAGGAGGTGGAAAATTCATACTACACTGACTTCCACCCCCACTACGCGGATGCCCCAACACCCTGGCTCTCCGCTTTGATCCGCTACTTTAATCAAAATCTCATGATTGGGGCACATTTGTCTGAAGACCAACCCCCTGACCCCCCCTCTGCCATGGTGGGTTAGCAGTTATCGCTCCCCTCCTAGTCAGTAGTTTTATTTCTTTCTGTTTGTTTTCAATCAGTTTTTTGTTTTGATTTCTCTATGTCTGTCCCCTAGTCAGCATACCTTGAATAAATTTAATTTAAATTATTTTGAGAAAATCAGCCAAAAGACCAAGGCTGATTCTCAGTGGAACCCCATTAATTGAGGTAACACCATTTTGACACCTGCATGGGCGCAAAAATTAAAATCAAACAGTTGGATTAATCTGACCACATGACAAACTATGGGGCAACCAGCAAAAGGTACTCCCCAACTATCACCAAGTCCTTCAAAAAACCTACGCGTGAACCCACTTTTATAGGCGTGGTGGAGGTCCCCCAAGGTGAAAGTACTTTCTTGAGCTGTGATTAGTTGAAGTACATCAAAACCTTACCGCATGAGTACATTCTTACCCAAAAAACCACTTACCCTTTTCCTAAAAAGTAACTCACATTTCACTCAATCTGATAGGAGAGTTTAACATATTTCCTAAATTGGAAAGTGTCAAAGATATTCTAAAACTATTCTCAAATTCCCCCAACCCAAAGAAATCAGTTCAAATATGAATTGGACAGATATTGAGGAGATCACTTTTTATTATATACCCTGCGCTACTAATAAAAACAATAAAAACCCCAATTTCTATTAGTGTATTTTTATTAACATTTACTAAAGCTTTTTTGATATCCAGTAGCATAAGCACCAGCGAGCACCCAAAAGCTGGATTCCTACAATCATTGGCACTCAGCTCAAGCTTGAGTATTAAGTTTTCATCTATAAGAAAAAAATTTTTCTTACCCTGCTCAACTATGAGGTTTTTCTGTCTCTAAAATATAGAGATCTCAGAATTAACGAATATTTTTGTCTGTCAGATACCCTGCTTCTGCCTTATCTTTATATTAGACACCTCTGGACAAAATACAAAGAAATCTTTTTGATTCAGAGTACGGTTTAGAGGGCATTTTTATTTATTCTAAAGAAAAAAAATTATAAATCCTGGTTAACAATAAGTAGTTGATGCTGATTGCCTTAAAATAACTAGGCATTGCTTAATATGCATAATGAGCATTGACGGAGTTTGTCCTTTGGAGTCTCAAGTCTTACCTTGAATACTAGATCCAGCATAACAGCGACCTAGCAAAGTTCTTAAGGGAGATTTCGCTAATATGGACATTCTTGTGAAGAAACACAATAGATAGGAAAATGTCTTATAGTTTAAATTGAGTGTATTAAATATTCATTTTATTGATTTTATATTAGACATAGGATTACTTTTTAGACAAAATGATATTTACTTTGCCTAACGTGCATATTTCAGATGAACTAAGTCCTTATGAGCTTGAAAAAGTCCATTCATTTTCAGATGACCAAAGTATTAATTTTTCTATCTAACACTGACTATTGACACGTGAAGGTTTGGAGCCAAACAAACATTGTTGGTGACCTTAATCCAATCTGGTCAAACTCTATCATAAATTAAAGGTTGAAGGACAATATATGAGGACTGAGCTCAGGCAGTTACTAGACTCTGGATTACTATTACCATCCCAAAGCTCTTGGCCGTCCCCTCTTTTACTTAATAATAAGAAGAATGGAGGCCATTGGTTAGTGATGGACTAACAAAAAATGAGTACCATGACTAAGAAAGATAGTTATCATATCCATCAAATCAATGGTACTCTTGCCCAACTCTCTGGTTCTAAAATTTTCCGCTATGGACTTAGACAGCGAAAATTAGTAAATGGACTTTATCCAGAGGATCAGGGAAAATGCGCACTCATTTCTAGCAAAAGCCTATTTCAATCCATGAGACTTCCTCAAGGTTTTTGCAATAGTCCCACATCATTCTGATGAGCGATGAATTATATCAAACAGGATCTTAAGCTAAGTTGTGTGATTTTCTATCTTGACAACATCTCAGTTTTTTCTTATAATAATAATGGACATCTTAAATTACCTTAAAGAAGTCTTTTACCAGCTTTATAATTCTAACAAAAATTAAAAATGACATAACATTCTTGTTTCCAAAAAAGATAAGGTTTTTTTCAGGTATTACATATCACAAAAAATGGAATTCAACCTTTACAAGACAAGGTTGAAGCTATATCCAAGATTCTTTCACCTCAAAACCTCTGAGATGTTAGGTATTTTGGGTATGATGGTGTATTTTATCAATTCTTCCCATAGTTTGCCCTACTCATTGAGCCTCTCGTCCTGCTATTAACCAAGAACAATTAATTCAATTGGGATGCTAACAAAAATTGACTTTGAAACTTTAAAGTAAAATTGGCACAAAAACAATTATCCTACGCGACCCAGATTATGGTAAACCTTTTATACTGTTTACTAATGCCTCAATGCTGTTGAATCTAATCTCATTCAATTGAATGATAATGACGCGTATCACCCAGTATCATATTTCAGCAAGATTCTCTTAAAAACTAAATATAACTATAGCTTCACGGAGAAGAAGGGCTTCGACATCCTACTTGCTGTAAATCACTACCAACCTTTCTTAAATGGACTTTTGTTTACTGTGGTTACTGACCACGCCTCGTTGGAGTGGTTACAAAAAATGAAGGACCCTACCAGAAGACTGGCTCATTTTCCATTGAAGCTCCAACATCATGATATGAACATTGAGCAATGCAAAGGGACCAGACATATGAATGTTGATGGGTGACTCGCCTGCAGTTCTTCACTTGTACAATAGTGAAGCAAAGAGATTTCATGACCTTCTAATGACCCTTGATGCTTGGGACGATGAGGTGAGCCCATAAAGAAGATGCTAATGCACACTCTTGAAACAACAAGGTTGAAAATGGAAAGCTATATAATAAAGTGGTTGTATATTGGTTGCCCTTTCTTTGTCCTTCAGAAAGAGTATTTTGATTATGGAAGCTCACTCTACCTTTGGACATGGAGGATTTTGGAAAACTTACAAGTGACTTAAGGATTTGTAATATTGGGAAGGGATTATGGTGCTTACTATTGAAGTCCTTGATGCTTTCATAAACTGTAAAAAGAAATCTAGTTTCAAGACCAAACACCAATATCTTCCTACTAACCACCTGCAACCATATTAACTCTAAGCATAGCTTTAGTAGATTTTGTACCTCAGACTAATTGTGGGAATTGGTATATATTAGCAGAAATGAATTATATTACAAAATGGGTTGAAGGTGTTGTTTTTCCATCCTAAAAAGCTAAAGATACTGCAAAATTCCCACTTCAGCATACCTTTACCTGACATGGTTGTCCCCTGGTTCTTCTCTGTTACAACGGGTAAGACCTCGCCTCTGATGTTATCAGGTTACTGGATATCCAGAGGGCTCAACAGCATTTTTAGCTCCCTACAACCCTTCTATGAATGTTACAGCAGAAAGACATATGAACATTTGGTTTCTACATATGAAGATGGCCACTTTAGATTCTCTACACTGGGATCAATTCTTGATAGGGCTCTTATGGTGTACCATATTATTTATTAACAAGTACTTCATATGTCTCCTTTTGAATCTTGTATGGTCAATAAAATTGAGGTAACAGCAGTTTTAGCTAAATATTTTTTCTGCCATGACTGCTAACCCTGACAAATTTATGAAGAGGCTGGCTCAACGCATCATTCAGATAATATCTGACTCAATGCCCAATTTAGTAAGGGCAGTTACTAATGAGGGCCAAGCGGCTAATAAGCTCATACAGCCTCTGCCTTCCTTTCAGGTATCAGATTTAATATTATATAATCACATTTGTATCTCTCCCATATTTGTCAAAATTGGGTCAATCTGGAAAGAACCTTTAGTCATCACTAATAAGAGGGGTGATGTGTGCTCCATTAGGTTTCTTGCCTCCAGAGTTATTATAAATAAGGCCCATGGACAATTTTTACACTCCTATTCTCAACCAATATTCTTGAAGGTGGAAATGTGGACATTTAGATGTTTTAAAGGTTGAAAAGAATATCTAGGCCAAATATCTTAATCATTTTAGTAAATTCAAAACCAAAAACTCAGAGAATCAGGTGAACTAGTTCAGAAGTTCTCCCTCACGCTAACTTGAATCTAATTATATTTTAGAGAGAAAACAAACACCTTTTATAGACTTGAAGGGGGTTTGAAAGGTGAATATAATTTCTCCAACCATTAGAAGCTAAAGAAAATATAAAATTAACTAAAATGAGCCTATTTCCGAGCTAACTGATTGGATAAAGTTTATTAAGTCATTACTACATGGTCATGTCATTGACACTACTGACCAAATTAACAGATATTAAACTAAATCAGAGTGAAAATATTTTAAAAGTTTCTGACAGGTCAATAATTAATCAATCTAGAGCATATTCCCTTATTACTTACACATTACTTCAAATCAGAATTGCTTTGGACTGAAAAGGATTTTGGAATAAAGTCTAGACAATAGTAAAGATGAGTCTTATTCTTAAAATTGGCAACACCATGAACATTAACAATTCAAATGGGGAGAATCCAAAAGCATCCACTAATCTAAATAATTAAATTGATTTTAAACTATCTCAATGGAGAAAGAATTATGAAGCCTAACCATCTTTATTTGCAATTCATTTATAGTTATATTACCTTTTGTGTGAATGTCATTTGACCATAGTCTTGATTTAGTCAATGGCTATGGTCTTTCTTTGAAAAGGAGTATAGAACCCCACAAAGTAATTCTTAAATATAGTATCATTTATCATACACATCTTTCTTTTCAATAAAAAGCATGTTTGTGGATTAATTCCTAGTCCCAAATTTTAAGACAGCTGCTGAGTTTACAAAAACTCTCACAACTGTTGGTTTTGTTGGATTCTGCATCTAAGCACATGCAAGCAGCACCTTAACAGTGTTATAAAATTGGCATTTTTGTAAAGATACTCTGTAATCAATATTGCATAGGTTAACCCACTGAGCAATAGGACCAATGATATGAGGATAATTGCCCTTAAACAACATAAATAAACTTTATTAATAATATGGAGCACATGCCCCCGCTATATTTCTTTATTTATTATAATAACCACAGCTGATCCTAGCTGTTTCGCCCACTCTAAACTATTAACAACCTTCTTTTCTCGATTGTCTCATCTCACTTGTATTATAGCAACTTTGGATGATACTTCTTTCATGGCTTAGTAATTCACTTCGCCATATCTCATTGGTTCTACCAATTCTTCATTCATTATTTTCCCAAACACCTAATTTGAGGCGATTCCCCTAACAACCCAATATTGCCTTATTTTGAGGTGCTCAAATTACTATAACTTATTTAAACTTGGCGGATTCCAGCCGTTCTGCCATAACAACTTAAGGCTTATTGTCCGGCCATATCAGAATTGTGACATTACCCCCTCTTTAACTGGATGATGAGGCTCCTATTGCTTATACACCCGGAGGCACTTTTCGTGAACTCAATTGATGATCTGATTACTAGAGGATTCCTTGATTGTGTGGCATCTATACCTGTCTTCTCAATGACTTTAAATGGCCCAATCCAGATACTGGCCAGCTTGTGTTTCCAGCTGAACCCATGTTGTTCATGGAATAGGACCAAATCTCCATCTTTGAACTGTGCTAGGCCACTTCGCTGTATCTGATCAGCAGCCTGGCTTTTGATTTTCTTGGCTAAGCTGAATGAGCACTCTTTGGTTTGTAATTTGATCAGTGTATTCATTAGGGCGGTCAAATAGCACTGTGGATCCATTCTGCCAGTAACCTCTACACAAGCATATAGAAGTGTGGGAGAGTGAGGTGCCTTCTGTAAAGCAATTGGAAAGGGCTTTTCCTTGTGGAAGAATGATAACTAATGTTGTAGGCAAACACTGCTTTATAAAGGAGGGTACTCCAATAGGAGGGCCTATCAGTAATCAACTTCCAGAGAATGTTCACCAGGGTACATCTACGCCGTTCAACCATTCCGTTGGACTTGGGGTGATATGGAGTTGTTAGAACCCCGCGGATGGCCATCTTTTCGTTGAGTTTAGAAAGTATGTGAGAGGTGAAATTAGTGCCGTCATTGTTAAGGATAAACTGCGTGCAGCTGAGATGCTTAATGATGCATTCCATTAAAAACTTTCCCACAACAACCGCGCCCAGATCCCAAATGGCTCATGCCTCAACCGACCTGGTCAAGTGGTCAATTGCCACCAGGATATACTTAGACCAGTTAGCTCCTATTGGCAGAGGGCCAACGACATCAAGGGAAACTGTATGCAAGCGAAGTGCAGTTTTACTAACTGATATGAGGTCTTCCAGTGAAACGACTTTTTCCGCTTGACACTGGTGACAGGAGGAGATAGTATCATGCACATCAAAGTTCATGCTTTCCCAATAATACTGAGGTCACAATAATTCTAATGTCTTGCGCACACCACCATGCCCAACTGCCCTATGTGCGCTCAGGATAACGCTAGGCTGCATTGAGGGTCGTGGAAAAATCACCGTGGAATCACCAATCCACTTATACAACTCACCATTCCGATGGAAAGTATTGGCTTTCATTTCATTTAACGCCTTGGTGACTTGGGGCGGCTCAAATTGTACTTTACGCTGAGCATCTTTTCATACATAATATCGCTCAGGTCTACCATAACTGCAATTTTTGGTACCCTGAACATAAAATCAGCATTCTGGTGTATTGCTCCTGGTCAGTGAAGGATCTCGAAGTTGTAAGCCTTTAGTTTAAGGGCCCATCATGCTAGCCGGCCCTCAGGCTCCTTAAGGTTCTGCAGCCAGCGTAACAAGGCATGATCTGTTATAACTTTAAATTTTACACCATGCAAATATACTCGGAATTGCTTTAAGCATAAATCGCTGCTAAGCGTCATACTCAGTCACAGTATAATTTTGTTTATGGCTATTCAGACTTTGACTACAATAAGCCAGTAAAGGGTGCTCCTCCCCTCATCATCTTTTTGAGACAGAACTGCCCCCACAGCGGAAAGAGATGCATCCGTCTGTACAAATAATCCCTTTTCAAAATTTGGGTAATGTAGCACTGGCGCCTCAATCAACGCTGATCAAAGAGTATCAAAGGAGAGTTGACAGTGTTCCATCCATTCAGACGTGACACTTTTTTTAATAACTCAAACAGTGGACCTCCAATACATTTAAAGTTAGTATGAAGCGGCGATAGTAGCCAACCATCCCTAAAAATACTTGTATATCTCGTTTACTGCTTGTTAAAGTCATATTTTGAATGGCTTTACCTTAACTGGTTGGGGCCTCAGCTCTGTTGCACTAACTACAAACCCAAGGTACTCAAGCTGATCCTTGAAAAAGTGGTATTTCTGAGGCTGGATATTGATGTTGGCCTCAGCCAACCGGCGGAATAACTCCTCAAAATGGCTAAGGTGCTCAGAAAATGTGTGGGAGAAAACGTTAATGTTGTCAAGGTATACAAGAACGCATAACAGCTTGAAGTTGCCAAGGATAGTGTCCATCGCCCGTTGAAAAGTAGCAGGGGCATTACACAGCCCTTGGGGCATATGTGTCTGTTGAAAAGCCCTTTGACGTGATAATGGCGCATTTCTCCTATTCTGCCACAGGTGACTCAATCTGTTAATATCCAGATATTAAATCCATTTTGGAGAAGTAACGAGCTCCTCACAACCAGTCTAATGCATCATCAATCCGTGGCAAAGGGTATAATTCCTTTTTGTAATGCTGTTGAGCTTGCGGTAGTCTATTACTACCTGGTTAGTAAATTTTCTTCTTTTTGACAATTAGGACAGGGGAAGCCTATGGGCTCTTTGATGGTTCCAGCATTCCTTGCTACAACAGTTTATTGATTTCTGCTGTGACAACTTCTTACACTTCTCTAGATTGGCGGATTGGCCGAGATCTGATGGGGAGATGATCCCCAGTTTCCACTAATGGATCACTCCTTGGGCGCACCCTAAATCATGATCATTGACAGCAAAAATCTTTTGTATTTTTGAAATAAGGCTTCCTCTCGATCCTTCTGATCTTCCATTAACCCCATTAAGTTTTCATGCGGTACAACTGCCATTATGCCAGTCTGTGCTTTGACGAGCAGACTGAATTCATCCAGTGAACCAAACCCATGAATCCTAATGACTTCCTCAGCTGGAGTGAATTGGAGGAATACAACTCCTTGGTGTCAGCAGATTTTCATTTGGTTTATCCAGAAGATTTGCTACCAAGATCTTGATCTCCCCATGCCCCAGGAGTATAATGCCAGGGGCCACATGGGGCTCAAGCCATGATTGTTGATAGGGCCCAATGACCCCCCATATAGCCCAGCAGGCACTTCCACCTCTAACTCAGTGCTTATGATTGCTTTGTGTCCAAAGGGAATAGATATAGGGCCAGCGGCTCTAAGCAGTAGCCCTTGATATCAATAAATTTGGTGAGGAAGGGCCCAGGTCTTGCTTTTAATTGATGATAGCAAACCAAAACCACCCCATCCCCATATGCAAGATTAACGTGACTCATGTGTACAGGATCCTTTGCATTCCTCTGGAAGTAAAGTAGATTGGGATCCGCTGCCCCAGAGTTTCAAATGTCTCTGCCGTCTTATCAACAACAGCTCCAAAGTGACTCATAAAGGTGGTACCGATTAACAGGTCATAATTATTGGTTGGTAATAATATATCTGGGGCTAAAATGACAATTGACCTGAATCGCAAAAGGCAGCACACTGTATGCCCCTCAGAGACTGTGCTTTCTGCACCTGCAGTCCCAGACACCATACGAGGCTCTACATCAGGCTTTAATGCTAACTTTGACACCAAATTTGAGGACACTATGTTGATTGGGGACCTGGTATTAATTATTGTTCAAACTCATATTTTTGCTACAACAGTTTCACGGTAAGTACACTCAGAGTAAGATGCATCTGATTGTCTTAAAACATGGTCATTTAACTGAATTTCTTTTTCAAGGAAGCTCATAATACCCTTTCCCACTTTTAAGCATTCTTTAACAATAGTGTCTACAGGGAGGGCTGCATTTACCTTTTCTAAGAGAATAGCATCAGCTAATGGATCTGGCTCACTAGTAGAAGGTAAATTAAACAATTGGCAAGAATATTGTTTTGGGTGTCCTGAGAGCCTGCTTCTTCCAAGTCCATGGATTGCGTTTGTGTCAGCACATTTACCCCTCCAACTGGCTGCTGGTATAGAAAAAGCATCATCATATCAGGAAACATCCGCTAGCTGTGTAGGAATAGGTTCAGGTGGGACGTTTTGAGTCAGAATAGCGGAGGTAGAGAGTCTCATCTCTACTCCGCTCTGACTTTTTCCTGATTATACTGCTCCCACAATAAGTACTGAACCTGATGATTATGACAACTCCTAGCCAGGTGCCCAGGGTGACCGCACAAAAAGCAATTAACCCTATGAGACCTGCGTCCTTGAGTGTTGAAAATGGGCCACCCAAAAAGGTGGACTGGTATTGAACAGTGTAACCGGGCCCATCCTGGTAAATGAACTGCTGTTGGCAACTTGGTTGAAAATTAGGATTGTGATGATAATAAGGCCAGGGAATGCCAACTGGGCGCTGAACAGATAAAGATGGTTCTTCATGATAAACAAGGCTAGCAGTGGAGGCGATAGGGTACCGCTCTATACTGGGTGGAGAGAAGGTATCAGATAGCCAGTGTAGAATTTGAACAAGTTTAAGCAAAGGTACGTCAACCTTTTAATATGGAGCCATGGCATTAAAAAGCTCACGATATGGTTTCACAGCAGAGATCAACGTTATGCATATGTCACATTCAGTTAAATATTCTGCCCCAATTAACACATAGGCTTCTGCTGAGAATCAATAATCAAACGCAGTGAGGGTCTCATTATGTTGAAACCCAATGGTTAAAAACTTAGCCTTCTGTCACACCATTTTTTGAGTTCCTCCAAACAACCACATCACAGTATTCTTCACTTAATAATAGGTAACGGAACTGTTGGGAAGATAGCAAGTAACTTGGTCGGCGCTACCAACATTTAAAGTGGACATTATTAATTTGGCTTTACGCCGATCTGAAGCTCCTTCTACTGAAATCTCAAAATGTTTAAAGAATCCATGAATGTTTCCATTGCGGTCATATGGATGCAGCTTATCAATACAATCCGCTTTCAGAAACTCCTTTTTTCCATTTAAGCACAGCATTCAGGGTAAGCTTGATTTCTGCATATAAAACATATGACGTGTGTTGAGATGATTTTTTAGTAAAGCAAGCTGTATACAACATGACTAGTGACAGAGTAACGCTTATCAATCTATGAAATTGATCAATGGGCCCCTTATAGTGAGCACCACTGTTATAAAATTGGCGTTTTTGTTGAGATGCGCCATTATCAATATTGCACAAGGTTCAACCCACTGAGCAATAGGACCAAGGATATGAGGATTGTTGCCCTTGAAACAATTAAAATAAGCTTTATTAATAAAATTGGAGCACATGCCCCCACTATACTTCTTTTATTTATTATAATAAGCACAGCTGATCCTAGCTGTTTCGCCCACTCTAAACTATTAACAACCTTCTTTTCTTGATCATCTCATCTCGCAGGTATTGTGGTGACTTTGGATGATAAAGCTTTCATAGCTTAGTAATTCACTTCGCCATATCTCATTAGTTCCACCAATTCTTCATTCATTAATTTCCCAAACACCTAATTTGAGGCGATTTCCCTAACAGCCCAATATCTCCTTATTTTGAGGCGCTCAAATTACCATAACTCATATCAAGCTCGGCGGATTCCATCCATTCCGCCATAATGACTTAGGGCTTATCATCCAGTACTATCAGAATCATGACAAACTGGGTTTTGAAAACCTTAATTCTCAGCCCAATTCTGGAGCTTTTTGTTAGACATTTTTAAGATATATTATTGTTGTTCTCTGTTATCATATGAAGTATGACGGCAGATGGATTGGTAAACCAGACTCTGAGCATTATCATCACTTCTATACTTACATTACCTTATACTTTTGGGCTGCTGATCTACCTTTGGAGCAGTTTTCTTACAACAATGCAACTCAATCTTTGCTTTTTAGCACTAGTGGTGCCCAACCCAAAAGGGGAAGCTGCAACGCAACTTTATTTGCAAATGGGCCAAACAAAGAGATTGTCATAGATAAAAAAATCCTAATATGGTACCTTAGCTAAGAACCTAAGAAGCCATATCAGAAGGCGCGGAAGCTTTGGGGAAACTTTTGTCCAGCACCCGCTTTAGCTGGCAGATCATGACGGACAGCATTGGGGTGGGAGCATCAGCAACATGTGGCATAAAGAGGTTAACTGTGGGTTAATTTCATTAATGAGGCTAACGGTGTCCATTGCCTCAATGTATTGAGCAAGTTGATGCTCAGCAAAAGTGATGAGAGAAGGCACCCAAGTTAGCTTCTTGATCCACTGTCAGGTTTCAGGATAATTGGGGTCAAACAGAGAAGTTTTTCCGCATCTATGCAAGCAAGAGTCTCTCCAAAAGAGAGCTCCTCAATTTTTATTTTGCATCATCATCCAAATCACGGGGAAAATTTGGGATGAGAATACCCTCAACAAGGGGTTCCATCACCCCATATAGATTCTGGCAGAGGAGGGTGTTGTACAGAGAAGCTGCTGCTTCTATCTCCATTTTTTGTATATTTTTATAATTAATGGTAACCTTTTTTAGATTGAAAATGGCAGGGATGCAAATTGGGAGGATTTATAAAAAATTCCTCTAAAGCAAAATCTGGCTTGACGTTAAATGGCTGGCGCTGTCATTGGCTATTTGAGGAACTCAAATGGATTTGCCTCAGCTAACACTGACCAGCCACTGGAGTCAGTGCAATGGCAGAACCTGTTTGTCTGTGAACAGTTGACCAAAGATCTCAGCTTAAACTGTCTCAGCCATCAGATCAGGATTTTTTGATTATGAAAAATTTATAAAAAATTCAAATTTTGATTAGCTGCTGCTTTGGAAGCAGCGCCAGAATTAGCCACTGTTGGGGGAAGGAGATTTGCTCCCCACTCGAAAAATTTGGGTGAGGCAACAGCTGAACCAACGCTGGAAGGAGGAGCGGTGGAAGCAGCAGAGATGGAAGCCGTGGGGCAATTGCACTTTTAAAGATCTAATTCAAAGCATAAGGGGCAAATAGCGCGGTTCTTTTTGACATGTGCCCAAAGAGGCTGATCAGTTGTGGATCTGATCACAGTATGGGGGGATCAAGAGGTGGGTGTCATTATGGCAAGTGCGCAACTAATTCTTTAATGGATTCTCCCCATATGACGCTACTTTAAGGTATAACCCTCCCTTCAAATTAGCCCAAGCCTTTTCTCAGAAGTGCCTTCAACTGAGACATGTCTACTAAAAATGCATGATATCCAGAGCCTTGTTTTCAATCATTATATAGTAGGAAATAACTCTACAATAAGTTTGTGTTTCTTAAATGCCACCACGCCCATGAATTTAAGGAATTCGCACTGGTTATGTTTGATACGCACCATCTGAGAATGGAAAGTCCCCAAGAAAAACTGGAAGCAAGCGTTTAGGTCCCCATATAGTAGAAAAGATCTTGTGGAAGGGGCTTTCCATATGACACTACCTTCCCATTAAAAGTATCATAATGTGTTCCAAACTTTCCAGATTTCTCTTTTTAGGTTGAGAAACGATTCATTCTTGATCCAGTATTAGTGGCTGACTCTCATGAGCTGAGGTTGCGCAATCTTGTATTTTAGGGAAATCCTTCGCTCATTTCAATAATTAAATTCTTAGAAGGGTATCCTCAAAAAAGAATAGCTTGTTGAGCCAAAGGATTGTATAAAGTTGAAAGTGGTTGGTGAAAGCCTTTAACAAATCTCATCCTGAGGCCCCTTTCCACCAAAAAGGTTGCAGCCATCCTTGCTATTCAGCTACCCAAAGCAAACAAAAATTACGCATTTTTGCATGTTCCTGGAAGAGGAGCACCTCCTGTTCAAAAAGGAAAATATAAAGTAAGTACTGAGGATCAGCTTCTATTTCTGGAAAAAAGGATCACCCCTGCAGAACCAAAAATAGGCCCAATATGCCTGTGTTCCTCACCAAAAATAGCGTCCTAGACCATTTAGTGAATGTTTAATGAGTCACATCTTATCAACTTGAGAATTTTCCTCAGTTGCCCTCCTACTACCAAGAAACTGTTAAAAGATTAAGGGGTAGTTCAAGGAGGTGGCTAAAGCCAGAGGCTGTCGTCAAACTTTAGGTTGCCTTTCCATTCAACACCAGATTTATTATAAATGGTACAAGTTGTTCTAAAAGGTTTAAAATAATTTTAAACAAAATAGTAAATTAGATAAAATTCAAATTTTGTATATACATCCAAGCCTTCTGACTTAATTACTACTGTGGCAATCCTATTTATATAGGTTGGCTGTTCCAAACCCTTTTTAAATTAACATGGAATTATCCCTACCATTCCAGCTTATGAGTATATCTCCGCCAGTTCTGACAAATAGATCGCCACTAGCCATCAAGCCATAAATTAAACTGTAAAACATTAAGTAAAAATTTCTAATAGCAAGAAGTATAAATGAGAGTTAGAGTAATCTGCCTCACTTCATTCTTTTTTAATTATTACCATAATTACATGGTATGCTGATCCATTGAGATCTTGCTATGTTAAAATGTGTTTTAAAATACACAACTTATTTATTTCCCATATATGTTTTTAAAACACTAACTGTCAACAATTTTTTCTGTCAATCTATTTTTCACTTTCATTACACCTAAATAAACGTTGAATTTTCATAAAGTTAAATTTAAGTAGTCTAAGGGTGGTTAGCTGAGTGGGTAAAACCGCTTCCACCCCTTAGTGCAGGTTTCAAGTTTGAAACCTGTACTGGATAGAAAACATTCTCAGTGTGGTATATTTGCCCCAAGGTTGACCCACCTCGAATAACTTTAAGTAGTCTATTGTATCTATCAGCCATAAACCTGGTCTTTGATATACTGGGTCATAGTGGCGCTTATTGCTATACTCATACCCTCAGATTTTCAACTGGTTTATTGTTATGGGACACTATTTTGTTTGTCCTCAAATTCTTACTGCCATAGAGCACCACAATTTTATGGTGTTTTGGAAGTAATTTCAACCCCTATCTCCAATTTTTAGGAAGATGTTATATTAGGTCTTCACGCTCTGTTGCAAAAACTGTTATTACATGGTGCAACCTTTGACTTTGGGATTTTACATTCTTGAATTCTCAGTAAAGCCCACTATCACCATTTTATCTTATCCTAGGAGTGCAATATTAGATTGCTTTTGTTCAGATTTTTGCCCACCTTTCCAGCCATCTAGATTACCATGGATCTGTAGGGATAATTCCCTATGGCAAGTGAATTAGATATCAGTTGACCCTGATTTTAGGCTAATAATGTTTTGGGGATTTTAGATATTCTTCCAGATTGGATCCATCATGGATCAACTCAGGTGAATGCTTAAGATCTTGTTGGGCAGAGTTGCCAACTAAGTAGGGCATCTGATTTTGATCAATGATTAACTATCAGGTGTACAAATTGGGATTGATTAGGTTTCATCATAAACTAATTAGGAATTTAAGAAGCAAGTTGCGAGGCAAGTGATGTCACCTGCAACTAGTGAATTGATCAGTTGGTTCATAACCTGCCATAATGGGTTACAAGTCCCATTACCTAATAAGGTCTCTCACAAAAGTTGGTTTTCTGGGATTGAGTGAAAACTTCAGTGAAACGTTTTATGAATCTTTCCGTTTAGGACTTGAGGATGTCAGATGAAAGACCCAAACCAGATGGGGAAGACCATTGCTGGTGAGACGCCAAAGGGAAGATCAATGGCAACAGCTGCAATTTCATGGCTGAGGCGCCAACTGAGGGTTGGGCGCCAAACTCCCTCTATAAATGCCCTTGATAATTCACAATAAAGATGATTGATAACAGAATTCAGTATTGATTTTAGTTCTATTAATCTTCATGAAATAATCGCTTTGTGCTTTGATTGAGACTCTTTAGTAGGATAAAGATTAAGGATTGAGGATCCTTATAAAAGAAGCTGAACTTAGATGGGAATTGCTGTAGACTCCACAAGATGAGACAAAAGCCGTAAACATAGGGATCTGAGCGTGGATCAAGTTAGGCTGATTATGATATAAATCCCTATTGACATCAAGAGTATTTTGTGGAGAAAAATAGGTTAAGCGTTGGACCAGAATGGGTTATCTATTCAACTATGGATAATAGTCTTCATACTATTATCAATCAAATATCATCTATTATCAGACATCGCGAATCATACACATATCAAACCTGTGCAGTTAAACAATTAGGGGCTATCAGTCTTTAACAATCAGTGAAAGACCTTAAATTTTAACATTGTTAATCACCCACTTCAAGTTATTATCATCTTAATAAATATAAGTTTATTTTGGTCGTCTAAACCTTTGGTATTCTGGTCATCACTTTAAGTTTAGAAACATCTATATTGGCAAGCCAGTCTTAGTTAGTAAATCAATCCATGACAAGGAGCGCCCTATTGGTAAATTGTTCAAAAATGAAACAGGATAGCAATATGATTATTGCTACCTTTTAGTCAATTTAGTTATTGGTAAGTAGAATAAATAGCCTTTATTTAAGATGCAAAGGACACATCTTAATAAAGCCATAATATAAATTACTATTTATTCTGTTTTTTCTCCTGTCA
This sequence comes from Massospora cicadina, assembly GCA_022478985.1. Taxonomy (NCBI): domain Eukaryota; kingdom Fungi; phylum Entomophthoromycota; class Entomophthoromycetes; order Entomophthorales; family Entomophthoraceae; genus Massospora; species Massospora cicadina. The sequence goes on along the minus strand of JAKSZP010012151.1, from coordinate 35,822 downwards.
TTATTAATACTGTCTGTATTTAGTACCACTACCATCTCTTTCATAGTAGCTATAGATCCTGTCAAGGGAAAAGCATACATCAGCATAGTTCTTCTTTTGGAGTTGAACTTAAGCCAACTTCCATTACCACTTCACTGTTAGTTACTTTCACATTGCGCCAGATCCATGGTGCACTAACATAATTTCTTAATTTTAGTTGGACTTAGGTTTTCTATCATTAACATATCTCCTTCATGTTCCCGTTATTTATGTTATTGTACCATCATAAATTGGCTTATGTATTATCATGAGATTGTAGATTAGTTCATCTAATCAATAGCTATTTCATAGCTTGTCAATATCAAAGATTAAAACTAAATTGAGGTTATCAACAAATTATTATGAGTATTACTATTCAGCAGAACAACAGCATTGACAAATCACCTGAGCATTCATCATAATAAATAACTTTGATAATTGAGGAGTGGATAGAATAGTGGGGTGGTTCCTGATCCACTCTGGGTTGGGTTTTGATTGAAACATATTTGAAACCAGTACAAGCTAAAGAAAATAGCATGGTATATTTGTCATAATGTCGACCTGCCTTGTTTACTGAATAACCTGAATAAGTAATCTTGTAATCAAGAAAACAATGTCATTATTGAACAGTGGAGATTAATTTGTCTTTACATAACAATGTCTGAAATCATTTTTTCATACATAAATAATGATATAATTTTTAATGCAATAATATTCTTTGGTAATTAGTTTTCAAATAGTTGTTAATATACACTTAGTGACAACTATCTCTTCTGTTGGTATTATTGGGGCTTAGCATCTTTAAGCTAAAGAAAAACATAAGTCTAAAATATCTATAGATGCTTAAATAAAAAAAGTCTTTCAGCTTACTTAAAATAAACAATAAAAAAGTGCCCTTGACCAATGAAGAAGCTTTATAACTGTAATCTGGATAACGTACATCTCTATTTAAAAGATAGAAACATATTGCAAGAGTTAAGCTTTAGTCTAAGTGCAAAAGGGCAGAAAGTCACCATAGGCCTCTAAAATACTTAATATCCTAAATATGCGGTACTTAAAACATACCATTTTTAAAGAATCAATTAGTGCTAGATATAGGTACCCTATATTATAGCCGGCTTTTAGTGACAAGCACCTTAGAATAACTATAAGAAAACTTAGGTATTAGATAAACCTTTATTTCTCAGATATATTATCCTAAGACTTTAAATAAGATATTTAGATTAAATTTTTATCTAATTCAGATATAAAGTGATCAGTACTCTTAAATGAGATGGCACATATAGAGTAAGCACCTTAGTTTAGCACTGTAATATGAATTGTTTTTATTGTACATTTTCTTTTATTTTGCTAGATACACTAAGCGATCATAATAACAAGGATCACAAATACTAAGTCAAAAATATGATACTCAAGGTATTTGTACTTCCACTCTCTGTCATTGTTTTATCTGCGTTTTTCTTCAGACCATATGAAAACATATACAATATGCTTTAAATGATGCTTCTTAATTACTTGTAACTCTTTGGCCTCCTTGACTTTTATAGATATAAATGTTATAAACAAAAATTCCTATGTGACCCTTTTTCTTTTACAATATGCTTGATACTGACAAAATATTTTTTAGTACTAGATGAAATACCCCAAATGAGAATTTCATTAATACTACTGAATCATGACTAACTCCTAAGAGGATGGTTGAGGAAAGAAGAGGGACGAGGCATAATTAAATGGAGAAGAATTGGCGAGCCAGAGCCGTGCTGCAGTAAGACTTAGAGGGGAGGGTTGACAACATGGTAGTGACCTTCAAGGACATCTTAATGTATCTGAAAGTGTATGATCATGTGGAGTAAAGTCCACGCCTGCAAGTTAAAGGCCATGCAAAGGAAGGTGTTGTGGATAGTTGATAGGCCATGGCATAGGTAAGGACTTGGAGAGTTCAGTTGTAAACAGTTAAATTTTTTTCAAACAACTAGTCTTGAACAGGGTGTCTAGAACAGGACTGAGCTTGAAGGAGCACGAGGACTTTTGGATGGACGTTTCAAAACCTAGACTTGTGAAAGTAGATGGAGTTGGAAACCAGTTGTTTTGACCAGCGGATAGCTTTGGTGATGTAAGCATGTCTTTTGCAATCCACTGTCATGTACAAAAAGTTGAGCACCCAACGTAAGGTGTTGGACACATCACTGATATAATGAGGTGGTAAACGACCTGAAAGAGACTTTTGAAAATTCTAACAGAAGGAAGGAGGAAATTGAGAAGGCGCAGGAAGATGGGAGTTATGTTTTCAATTGTTGAGCCAAGTAGTGAAAACCTGGTCGTTGTTCACATTAGCTTGACAAGGGGGCTTAGGCTAGGAACCATCTCTTCTGAAAAATAGAAGGCGTGATATAATGCGTGCCTACTTGTTTCAGGCCAAGTAGGGTTTCAGGCAAAGCATGGGTGGTTTGAGTGCCACTTCTTATGTAGCTCATTGGTGATTTTGGAAGACACAAAGGTTCTGACATGAATTGGCGGAGGGCGTGCACCAATTAGGGCATAGGGGTCGCGTCCCAACAGACAATCTCCTTTAGGAGATTAATGTAGATTGCAGTGGTATGGGAGTAGGTAACCAGCTTAAAACATCTTCATTGCGGGGTATGGAAATTGTAAAAAGTGCATTAGCGAATGTTTTTAATCTAGATCCATCATTGGAAGAGCTTATTGAGCCATGTAGAAATTGCGTCTGTTAATGGAAAGAGTGTTTGGGGATCCAGCTTTTGGAGATGAGAAACATGTTGAACATTTAAGCCAAATCCTGGAGATTTTTTATGCAAGTTTTAGATGATACAAAAGTTCAAGTACTCATGAATCAGGTCCTTATTGTCTTTAAGTGCTACTCCTTGAGAGTTGGTCAGAACGCCCATTTTATTGAAGGTACCATGCGCGTATAATGCCAAACGGCGGGGAAAGATTGGGAGACAACATTATTACTGTTGTCTTGGAGGTGTCAACCTTGGCATTGAACGTCTTAGTGTAACTCTCAAGGGTCAAGGCAGTGAAGGCAACATTATATTGGGAAGGTAAACTCTATGGCAGTGTCAACTTTATTTATGATGCAGGTAAAGTCTTCTCAGGGCTAGAATCCTCAAAAGCTAATCCTGCAAGGATTGTAAATAAGGAGGAAAAACCCTCTGTATGGACAAAGTGGGGTCCCCATTCCCCACAAAAAAGGTCTGAGAAGGGCAGCTGTCCCTCTTGTCTCACAGAGAGATCTCGCCCATGTGGTAGAAGATCAATGGGTAACAGCCCTTCCTTTAAAGACTGCGCCACCTGTCCCCGCATGTACTTCTGCCAAATTAATATGGCTAATTGAGGGAATTTGCGCTCAAATATTAGAAATTTGGCACCCCCATAGGTCAAAAGGTCCTCATAAAGTTGATGGCAAAGAGCCCTCAAAATAAGGTCCAAGAGCCCCTAATCCTCGGCAACAAAACCCAAAGGGCCTTTACCTTATACAAAGAATGTTTCTAGTGTCAAATCCCCACCAAAACTCCCTTTATGGCATTGAGCCATTGGGTAATATTGTCGCTGGTTTGAAACCCACCTCAAAGATTTTGGGAACAAATCCTGACAGTCATGTACCATATATAAAGAATGTGCCTCATGTCAAATTGTCATCAGAACTCGCTGATGGCATTGTGCCATTGTCAAGTCATCACCAGCTCAGAACCCTCCCCATAAATATCAAGATCTTTGCTAGATAAATTCCGCTTGGCCAAACGGATGCCAAAGTGACCAGGTGCAGGCGGGTTAGACACCCTGAACTTGTACCTTACCTTTTGGGGCTGCCCTACGTGGGGTGGCCTTGGGAGGTTACTGTTGCCCATCAGGTGAGACGCCATTACGCTAACTATAAAAAATGTGGTAAAACTGCAAGTTGGGCGTCTGAGATCAAACTGACAGCGAATGGCCCACCGCTGATGGTTTGATGTCAGTTCAAATAGAGTTAATTTTCATTTCCCCCTGGTTAAAGTTCGCCAGGTTAGGTCAAATCTTAAGGTCCCAATCCTATGATTGTCTAAGCTATTACCCAAATCAGTTTTCTATTTAAGCATTTTTAACACACTGATGAAATTAATGGTTGCTTTTCTTAATTTTCTATTCATTAAAATCTCTTGACCTCCCACTATTTTGATTTATTTCAAATATTTACTTGCTGAACTCCCTACAACATTAACGATATGGCCCCTCAGACCCCACATTAGCTGGCCAATCCCAGTCATGATAGTAGCTCTAATTCCTACCTCAGTCAACTGGGTTTATTATTTAAATAATTTCATTGAACCTGTTAAGTTTTCAGCCGGATTGTGCAAGCCAAAATGACTTAACAATGAATTTGAGGATAAAAACTTACTTTTCAAATGAAACTCATGCTCATAATTGGGAAAAAGATTCTTCAATAATCCTCAATAATAGCCAAGTAGCTCTAGTATGCTCACCGTTCTTAAATCTTGTGGCAACAACAATTACAAGACCTTCTGTCTTTGTACAAAATTAGGAAATTATTCCTCTAGAATTGAGATTACTTTTTCATAAGGTAACTGAGTACTTCTTTTTGGGAAGCATAAACGCACACAACTATCTAATATAAATGTAACGGCAACAGATACAAATATCAGATAGATGACAGATGGACAGCAATAATTAATAAACTAAGAGACAGTAGTTATTACTAATCAATATTTAATTGATAAATGATGATGATTTATTAATTGGCCAGGTGCCAGTATTATATACTCTTGGGCATCTCCTGGCTGAACCCATCTATTAGATGAGTTCATTCATATTATGCCAATCCTCTGCTAGTCATGGCAATAATCATGAAGTACCCCCAAGTCAATTTGGCCCATTAATTGACTAAAAAAATAATTGTTTCAGCCCAATTGAAGGCAATTTTACTCTCATAATTAGGACAATTTTGGTTGCAAACTAATATCAAAATCTTCCTAATTGAGCTACGTCATAACTCAATGAACAACAATAAATGGGGATAATGATATATAAGAATTATAAAGATGACGCACCCCTAATTGGGACGTCAGCAGGCCTCTCAATAGCACTAAGTACGCCCTTAATCAGGACGTCTATGTTTAAGTGCTTAATAAATTGATTTCATTAATCAAACCCAAAATTCCGCCTTAGTGCATTAAGATTAGTGCATTAATTTTAAAAGGTGCAATTTAGTTAATGCCGTGAGACCAATTTTCACCCAAGTGGACCCATAATCGCCATAATATGATAATACCATAGCAATATTAGCTACAATAATCAGGTTACTTCAGATGCAATCAGAGCGGTTATGAGGTGAATTTGATTTATCAGATTATGAAAATAAATCAGGAAGGATCAAAGGACCCATCAATGAAAGTAATCTATCAGCATTTATGGTTTTCTCAAAGGGTTTATTTTTAAGTCAACTATCAAAATCTAACAGAGCTCAATCCAATTGCTGAGGCCATCCGCCAGCAGAATATTAGTATCCTGTGGGCCCAACTATCCCTACTCCTGGCGAGATTACGCCCCTTGCCACTGTTTTCATACCCAGTTGTCCTATGAAGAGTCCCAAACTACCCGATCTGATTGCGCAACTCCTCACACCAAGGGCCACCAGGTCTGGAGTCACAACAGCCTGGTTCCTTGATGGATTTCTTTTTATGCTTGTGGTCCACTGGCATTCAATTGATACACATCTCATGGCACAAATTAAAGTTGATTAAGTGAAAATGCCTCTGGCATTCTAGCTTGCCTTATGAGTGCTTTTGCATTCCAACTGGCATGATAGTATAAACATTATCTGCCATCTCCCTGACAGGGAGTTCAAGAGGGGGTCCATGGTGATGTTAAAGAGAATTTGGCATAGGGGTCCCCTTACCAGAGACCTTATCTGACGTGTACGGTCAATCTATACTCTGTTGGTTCCAGGAATCAGGTGTTGAGTTGGACAATAAGACCTTAGTCCAGTAATGAGCTGGAAGGAATGGAATTAGGCTTGTAAACATTGTGATAAGTCCAAGCAGTAAACATTATTTATATGAGTTTTAGAAATTCTCAGGGACTCCTAGTGCAGTTAACTTACCAGGATGAAGGCTCAGGGTACTGCCTCCTCCACACTAGGGCTGCGCAAATCTGAACACCACCAAATGTGGACCCAACTGCGAATGTGTGTAGCTCACACTACCCCAAACTGACATATGCCCACCATTTTTAGTACTTGGCAGACAGTCTGCGTCAGCCAGGACAGTTGATATGTCTTTCATCTCCTTTTCAGGAGACATGTCCCGATGACCCCCAGGTTTAAGGCCCCTTGGGGGAGGAGATAAGGCCCAACCCTTTGTAATCTTCTTTTTAGTGGGTTTTTCTCTCCAGACCCTTTTTGTCCAGGAAGCCTTGAAGTCCCTTTGGATCATGCTTTCTTTCCTTGCATTAGCCATTTGCCACCAGCCAGCTCATACCACCAGATTGGCAACTAGCTGAGCTTCAGGACAACCTGGCAAACAACGGAATAAATTGTATCAGGTGCACTGAAGTGCGGCCAACCAGGATTTCACCTCCTATATACTGTGGTCCACACCTGCATAACCTCAGCTTGCGGGTAAGCAGTGTAACAGGCTCTATTGACTGAATCTTACCCATCCTTTCTTCCTTATTTTCTTCAAAGGGAGTGGTAGACACCCATGAGAACAAGTTAGAACAATCATTACAATCCTGCACACCTTTCAGGTGACTACAAGACCTGACCAGTGCACCTCTCTAGATTTTGTTGCTAGCTACTCACCCAAGTTTCCACAGTCTTTCCCCAATTGCTCAATAATGGAGGCCTCAGCTGATTTTATCTAACTTCCCAGGTCATTATCTTAACTCTATATAGGAGAGCCATGAATCAGTTTGTACTATGGGAATAAGATGTCAAAATAGATTAAAGATTGTTATAGCTATATTATAGCAACTTTCCCAAGTAAAACCATGATGGGAAAGATTGAGATGAGGAGACATCCATGCAGTGATATGGCTGGCCAGAAGCTTTTAAAAAGCTTATGATCCCCGTTAAGTAGGCATATGAGCGCCAGCTGACCAGGTTCTCACAGTCTAAATTTAATATGATTTAAGATCTTGATTGAGCCTCTTGGGTAGAAGAAGACTTCGCCATTTACAATGAGTCTGGTAAAAAGTTGTGGAGGAGTTTATTTTTATCGCTTCTGGATACAGAAGGTACAAAGTGATTGGTATTCCATTATGAACAGAGAAATTAAACTGCGTGAATAAAAGAAATCTCAATCCTACTGATAGAATACTGAGGACAGTCGAGTTTCATCAGCCCATGGATTAGAGGGTTGCGCCAACATCCTCCACAGAAGTCCTGGATGTCCAGAAAGGGCCACCTGGTCAGTGTAGAAAAGGTTTTAGTAGAAGTGGTGTAGATTCTGCGTGATTGTATCCTTATACATAAATTAGCAGTTCAATTATATGTGCAGATATTCTTGTGCTTTTGACTAAGTTTTTTCTTCTGTTAGAAAGGCGGTTGAGGAGTTTTTACTGTAGACATAAAGCAAGATGATGTGAAGTTGGCTCCCGATCTTTATAAAGTGCAAGTTCTTAAATAGGGGGCTTTTTTATTGGCTTCCCATCTTTCAGAAAACTAGGAGAAGGATAAAGCCTGCACTTCCGCTAACGGGACTGTAGACTATTCCAAGTTCTCTAAACAAGTTCTGTTATGGAGTTGGAAAATAAAGGAGATTTTTAGGTATATGGAATATCTAACCAGTCAGGCTTTTTGCGTGTGTTTTCAAACCCAATTATGTATACTATTATGGGAAAGTGATTTCTCAGTCACTATAAATTACTTGAAAACAGAAAAGAGAAATTTTCCTTTCAATTCTTGCAAAAGTATGTTTAAATAATTTAAACCTCAAGATCTATCTATATCTAAAAAATGATCAGTTTATTTAGGAAATTTGATAATCAACTGTTGATTGCACTTCATGAAAACGGCATTCCTTACCAACAAACTTAATCCTTAAAATCTCTTAATGATGAATTATTCCATTATCCATCAACCTAATAAGCATCCATCTCTAACTAAATCATGAACCTTACAGGAAAACTTTTTAAAAATTAGTGTATTTCAATTTTTTAGCCAGCCCAGAGGGTTATATAAAATGAGCTAGTGGCCATGATTAAGTAATGGAAGAAAATTCTCATTGATGGAAGGCTGGTCGCCCAGGAAATCTATTTAGATTTATTCGAGGTATGCTGACCAGGGGACAGACAGTACCGATCACAACACTCAAAACGGCAAAACAAACTACTAACCAGGTGGGAAGCAGAAACTGCTTAACCCACCATGGCAGAGGGTGAGGAGGGGTCGGGGGGTTGGTTTTCAGAAAGACCCACCTCAATCAAGGGGTGTTGGTTACAGTACCGGATCAGAGCAGAGAGCCAGGGCGTTGGGGCATCTGCATAGTGGGGGCTGAGGTCAGCGTAGTAGGAGTTTTCCACTTCTGCATCAAGATAATGATGGGAAAGTGTTTCAACAAAAGCTGCGAGGAGAACTTCAGCTTCTTTGCGGGCTTCAGGAAGTTGGGTGAAAAGGGAGATACTGTGGCGGGTGATTTTGGCTGAGGGGTTGAATGAAGCAAGCGTTGCGACATTCATAACAGCGATTTCAGCATCATCAAATAGTTTTGAGATGTCACTGCAGGGAGATTCAGGGAAGTCGGGGGGAAGAAGATGGTGGGCAGGCCATGCTGGAGCTGAGCCACTGACTGGGCCACCGCGGTGCGTAGTTTTGGGCAATGAGGAGAGGCCACCGCAGCTAAGGCGAGCTGGTGGTCACTTTGGAAGGGGGCTGTATTGGGTAGAGGAGCGAAATGACGAGGGGTAGGTGTTTCATCGAAGTCAGGAAGGAAAAATTCTGCCTGACCATAATTGCCATGGCAGAGAGGTTGACCTGTATGCTTACTAATGAGGTATTACCTGATTCGTCAGTTTCAGCCAATAGATCCCATGGATTTTGGTTCACTGGAATAGTGGCATTTAAATTTGAGTGGGTAGGATTGGGCGAATGGGCAGCTGCTTGGGTGTGAATGTTGGTCCAAGCATTGCTCTGATTGGCTGGCTTAGATTTAGGTGGGAGAGTGAGGATGGAGGTTTTGGGTGGGGCTGATTTTCCATGTGGGCCCACTGAACGAGATTGGAGGGTGGGAGGGGGCAGCAAAGTGCCCCATACTGAACCTCCAGAGGGGGCTCAGAAGTTGCATCAGCGGATTTGGCCTTAGGGCACGCTCTTTTTGCATGGTCGATGCCAAAGCAGAGGGAACAAATCTGCCTACCATTATCGACCTGAGCCCAAAAGAAATGATCTGGCGCTGCAGCCACACTAGCGCGGGGTGGGATTTGTTGGGCTATGGTAGGGTGGTGTGGTATGATGGTGGCTGTTGCACGAGGAGCAGCAAGGCGTTCTGCACCAGATGGAATGGCAAAGATGAGGTTGGGCTGAGTGCCATAAGCCATGAGCCCCGCGACCAACTGGTCATACAAAACCTGGGGTGGAAGGTGGAATGGGAGATTTGCAAAGGATACCACTAGCGTGGTGTCTGAAGGGAGGCGAGTACGGGTTGTGGGAATGGGGTTTTTTTATAAATTAGAGGAGTTTGTGCTGCCGCTTCAGCATCCTCCTCAGATTGGAACCCAACGTCAAAGTAGCCCTTAAAAGGGCGGAAGTCTATAAAGCCAGCTGGCACAAAGGCTGTAGTGGCTAGGTCAATAATTGCCTTATCGGCATATGGGAACAAACGCCCATAGTCCACTCTGAGGCAATAGCGGATAGCAGAGCGAGGGAGGGCGAGAGGATGGGGGCGAGAAGGGTGGACGCGCGCCAGGTGGAGCGCTAAGTCCCGTGGGGGGACAAAACGGTTGGAAGCAGTGGGCGGGCTGTTTGAACCCGTCCAAACGCGCTTGCCTGCAGGGCGGAAAACGCTAGGTGGGGGTGCACTGCTGCCCCACACTGGGGTGGCAGGCGGCGGAGCCAAGGACATCAAAGAATAGGTTTGGGCAGACAGCTGTGGATAAATAAAACTTAAATATATAATTGCTCAAAAGTGACTTCAAGCGGTAAAAGAGAGTTTGCCCAGGAAATCTATTAATTACCAGAAAACAAGCGGTAAAAGTCTTTGATAACTCACAAATACTCAAATTGGTTAGTGTCTTAGCACAATTGATAATCATAGGAGATTCAATTACTGTTTATTAAGGCCTTAACAGATATCACCTACAATCATTGTTAGCAATTGCGCTTGAGCAAACCATTAGTCTATATTGACATTATGATTTAACCTGACACATAAACTGAAACTTTCTCGGCTATTATCAACAAAGAATTTTTTAGTGATAAGACATATATTGTTTGTCTAATAATGAGTCAAAGCTGGATAGTATGTTTAAGGAAAACCAACATGAGCCTTTTTTCGCTTTACTCCTTTGACTCTGACATAAATGTGTTCATCTGGGCCTTGGCAATGCTATATGCAACTTGGGTAATTTCCGCCTTGGTAGACGCCCATATAGCACTGGGTCAATTAAGGTGGAGTGATGAAGAGGTAAGGTTGTCTCAGATATGTGCATACAGCTTCTCCTTTGTGAGGGAGTTGTTGAAAGAGCTGGGGCAACCTTTAGCCAAGAAATGCTTAAAAGTTTGAGTGAGAAGCGATGACATTAATGAGTGACCTGTAATTAATTATATAATTGTCACGAAAAACAAGATTGGATTTGCGGGAAAATAATAGGGGCCCAATCAGCGCCCTGTCTAAGTGCAACACTAAATGTAGAGTTACCCTATTATTAAGGAATTTAGTCATACAACCAGGTCCAGAAGTTAAGGTGATAGCATATCTGTGAAGCCTCTCAGGTGTAGAGAATTTTTAACTAATCTGAATCAAGAGCATATCATTGCTGTAGGGGGTGAGTATCATGGAAGCGACTTATAGTGGTGTTGAACTCCCCCAAGAGGACTGTATTGCGTTAAGGATAGAATTAAATGAGCTATTCCTAGAGCTTATTTTGATACTGACCTGAATAAAGAAGGTAGATTTTAGTAGATAAATGAGAGTAGTCAGTTGAGGTGAGTTTAAAAGTATTTGATAGCCACCAAGATGTTTAAAAGTTTTTTTTTTAACTGAAAGAAAGAATGATGGGGGCAGCATGGTTTGTCTAGAAGAAATTTTGCTCAAGAACTATTAATTTCGTTTATTTTCTCATAGGATGATGTGGGACTCATGAACAGTAAATTATAATTTTTCATTGAACCAAATTATCAAAGGAGGAGGGCTCTCTGCTTAAGATCTTGTACCCATTCAAGTTGATGGATTTTATGGCTAGGGTGTTGACGTGGGGACTCACATCTGCTCCAATCCAGCCCTAAAGTGTTTCCAGAGCACAAAACTGCATCTGTAAGGCATCCAATTTTAAGTCCTTATTTTTGATCATGGGTAGCAATATGAGAAGAGCGGTGAGGAGGCTAGAGGCTGTAGGGGATGACTGGCAGAGGATCTTAACCCTGCTTGGGATGCTGCTTCTACTACGTTGTGGGATGTTACTAAGTGCTAAAAGACCTCGTGGGGTCCTCATTAAAAAAGTCTGAGTATAATACTTAATTCCATTAATCCCTTAAGGGAGCTAGGCAAAATGTGTTGTGGGGTGTGGTAGAAATTCTTAGTGTCGCGTCTACCACAGGCAAAAGGTTGCCAGTAAGTGCTTAAGAGATGAATTATTAAGAGCTGAAGTATAATGCAATAAAGTGCTGTTGGAGACTGGGGGTGTAGTTGAGCACTGACTGGTAGTTTCATTGAGGGGCGGCTTGAGGGAGATGCCTTGCACTTGGTTAGAGAGGGTGTTGACTCTGGAAGATTAGTTGGTGTGCTCACAGAAAGGGAGCTTGAACGCTAAAATATCCTATGTTGATGGTAGGGTTAGCAATCTTAACTTCTTGGCGTAAAGCCTCAGGATTCAAGTCAAGAATGGGAACCTGCGTTATAGGTTGTATGATTGCCAGTGACGCCATGTGGGAGCATGTATGGCCTGGTGTAGGCCCCTGAGTGGAGGCCAAGAGGGGCGGTTTGTGAGTTGGTCAGCCATTATAGAGGTGACCAAGGGCGTTACACCATGAACAACGGGGAGACGCCTGGTCATGTTCTACAAAGAAGATCTCAGAGCGTGCCCCAAAAAATGCTATGTGAGATTTGACCACAATAAGTGGCCACAGCGGGGTAAATTTGAACAATGATCTTGAAATATGTTCTCTTTATGTAGGAGCGCAGTGCTAGGAGACAAAAAGTACACAGAGAGAACAAACAAAAATCCATAATATTACAATATTGCAAAATCATGTGAATCATGATCCAAAGCTGGTGGCATGTAAGATGTGACCCACAAAATTTTCTCCAAGAAGACTATATGCAGGGTAAGCAATGAGTTACCAATGGGATAATGACTTAGAGGGTGGTAACATAGTTTTCTATTGCAGTTACAGTAAATCCACATCAATCTATTAGTTTTCTACTGAACCATAAATTTTTTCTATTTATTAATTAATGTTGTCATAATTGCAAAAAAGTATTAGTAGTATTCTCTGTATACTAATTATTGTTACACTCATAGTAAAGGCGGATTGCATTATTGAGGATTGATCGCTTCATAGCTATTTACGCTCTGGTTTAAACTTCTTTATTTATTGCTTATAATAAATGCCGCCTCACGTAGGCTAACTTTAGGAAGGGTGGGCTCAAATGGTTACTGAAAAAACATGAGTGCCCCTTTAGCTCTTTTAGCTTGCTTTCAAAAATCGTGGGTGTTATGTGGTTGGTATCTTGGTCTAATTTGTGAGGTTCCTCTTCTGAAGGCATTCTTTGGAGTTGCTTGTGCTGGCTGAAATTGGGGATGAGAAGAATTTGAATCTACTGGATTGGGAAGGTTCATTTAAATTGGCGTTAAATTTAGCCAATTGGGAGGAGGGCGTAGGTTCATTCTCAGCTCAAACAGAGGTGCAATTTCAATTTGAGTATTTAATATGAAATTTATGAAGTAAATTCATAGACCAATTTTCACATTGGTCATTCTAATTTAGATGATTAATTATTACCTTGAAAAGTTAAGTTTATAAGGTTTATATGGGATAGATGAGAATAAGACTGTTGCAAAGCACTATAATTTAAGGCAATTGTTCCCTTATTAGGAAAATTAATAGATACCAATTTTTATGTTATAGATCAGATAGGGAAGCTGATATAACATTATAAGTAAAAGTTTGAAGGTAAGATGGCTGTGCAACGCCTCATGAGGGACTAGAGCACATCAGCTGTATTTGAGGAGATAAATTAGCTGATTAGATGTAAGGTGTGAATGCGAATATGGGCTAATCTGCAAACTTCTGGGTGCCACAATATAACTCCTTTAAAGAGATGGCTTCCTTTGTATAAGGGCTTAACTGGTTTTATAGGATGAAACGCGCATGAATTAGTTGGCGTGCAGGTTGTAGAAGTGTGATTTGGAAAGCTGGCGCTTGTTGCAGAAAATTCAGGTTGGGTGGTAGTGCATGGGTTTTAGGCTGCTGCTTAAGAGCGTTTAATTTAATTGACCCTGATGTGGGTAACCAAAGAATGCGGTGCTTGGGTGGTGCAGCTTGTTTAAATAAGTTAAGGTTTTCTTATGGAGTAACCTGCGATTCTGCTATTAATATGAATATCTCACTGGCGAGTTAGCTTAAAAAAGCTATAATCAATGTTCAAAAAGTGATGTTTCTCAGAAAACTAAATTGTGCCTGTTTTTTAATTTTTAAATTTTAAATTTTAAATTTATTGCGGGGAAAGGCTGACCATGGGACGGACACTTCCAAATATGACTCAGATGAGACAAAACTTAATACCAGGGGAGGCACCCCAGAGAAGCGATGCTATCTCTTGTTGCCAGCGGGAACGCCACTTATGGGAAGGGGGAGGGAACGTGTGTAGGGGACGTAGCCACTATTGAGCACGTGTGGAGGAAGGGGTCTGATTTGATGAACCAGACTGGGAACCAGGAGGAGACCAGCTGTTGGCGACGCGGTGGGAGATATCCAAACATCCACGCTTGAAAGTGATCCACCAAATGAGACCAGAATCTGTGGACAGCTTCAGGGAGGGTGGGGATGGATCTAGCGATGGCATCCAAGACAATCGTGTGGATAGTCCACATGGCGATTGCAACCACCAGAGCACGGAGGGAGGGTGGGAGGGGGAGGCCATTGATGAAGCAAACATAACTCTTGACAGACTGAAGGGATGTGTTTGATCCTGGCCTAGCAGACGTTGGACTTCGCGCCATATTACTTTAGAGGTGGGGCACTTCTCCAAGCGGTGAAACAGCGTTCCATACTGGCCACACACGACACAGGATGAGTGTAAAGCATTAGAGCGCTCAGCTGTACGATACACCCACCTCAGGCAGCGCCACACATGGGATCAGACTTGAGGCTGCAACAGAGGATGGTGTGCGTATTTCCAGATTGTCTTTTGGGTCTCAGTGGAATAAAGGATGTCCATCATGTCCAGGTAGTCCACCCTGGATAGGACTTGGGGTCGAATGGGGATCACACCATCATGGATGGGTAGCCCCTGTACCTCTTGTGTGAACTGAGGAGAGGTGCAGCCTCTTTGGGTTGTATGTCCACTAATACGAATTCTCCACTCTGCGCTTCACATGGAGAGTAGGATTCGTTTGTAGTGGGTTTTAGTCCCGTGAGGACCTGTGGCCGATGTGTGTGATGCGAGGTATTTCATCATGGAGTGGGGGTTTGATGGATTGTTGAGGCCCAAGGCTCGGGAGAAGTTGGAGCGGGCCGCGCAGGACTAGTGTTGGGATGGGAGTGTAGAAGCAGTGACGGTCGCAATCCAGGTGCCCAGGATCTTGGCGGCATGGGCTTTGAAGTCAAGTAGGCCCATGCCACCATGATGATGAGGGCCAAACATGACCTCTAGCCATACTGGTGGAGGGCGGCCTGACTAAAGCCAACCTTGTAGCAAAGCATACAGGGATTTGAAGAAGCTTGAGGAGAAGGGGATGGCGTGGGCTCCAAACCAGACTTTGGATAGGAGCATAGAGTTGGCAAGAACAACCCTGCCAGTGAGCGTAGTAGGGTGGGCTCTGAGAGAGGCGATTCGCTTCGTCACGTTGTCCAGTATATGGCACTCCATTACTGCTGACGCATATCCACCTGCCTCCAACCAAACGCCCAGATGGCGTACCAGTCCTATGGTAGGTCGTGGCACAAAGGAGAGCACCAGTGGAGCAGTGTGTTTTGAGTTAGTAAGGCGTGGACGTGGGCGAGCAGATGGGCCGGGTTGGGAACTACTTGCTGGGGCCCAGCAGTTCTGAAACCAACCAAGGAGGATGATTTCGGTTTTGGAGGCGTTCAGTGCCACGTTGCTTACCCGGGAATATTCCTGGATGAGGGCTTCAAGCGCGCGTGCATCTTTGTTATTAGACAACCCCACCACGCAATCATCTGCAAATGCCATCATCTTGACTGGGGTTTGGCCTGGCACATGGACCCCAGTGAGTTGGGCATTCACATTTTACAGTAGTGGCTCAAGGCTGAAGTTGTATAAGAGTGGGCTGAGGGGGTCCCCTTGTCGCAGGCCCCTTTGAGGACGGTCTACTTCCGTTAGGAAACCTGGGCCGCGCACTGCCATTGTTGCAGAAAAAAAAAAAAAAAAAAAAAAAAAAAAAAAAAAAAAAAAAAAAAAAAGATTCCGTGAGCAGCATCACCCAGTTAATGAAGCGGGGAGGTAGGCGGAATTGTTGGAGGCAGCCCTAAGGTATTCCCAGTTTACTCTATCATAGGCCTTTTGTTGGTCCAAGAATACAAGTGCCCCAGAGGCTGTGGACTGACACACATTAGCCACAGAGTGCACGTTATCCCAAATCAACCTTCTGGGGATGAAACCAAATTTTTCTGGGGAGATGGTGGCAGATGCTACAGTCCCTAAACGGTTAGCCATGATTTTGGTTAAACTTTTGGTTTCTGTGTTTGTTAGAGAAATAGAGCCAGTTGGCTAAGTCTAGCCTATCCCCTTTCTTGAAGAGTGTGACCGTAAAGGCCTCATGTCCTCCTGGTAGGAGGCGCATTTCCAACAGGCTTTGGTTGAGTGAGGCTAGCAGCAATGGGGATATATATTTAAAATATTTTTTGTAGAACTCATATGGAATGTCATCTGGGCCTGGGCATTTTCAGTTTGGTGTACTGCGAATGGTAGTCCATAATTCGTTTGGAGTAATTAAATTCATTATTTCTGGGTATCAGAAAATGGTGCGGATATGAGCTTGGTCAAGAAATTCCGCCATTTTGGCCGGCTTAATTGGTTCAGCTCAGTATAACTCAGAGTAATATCTTTGCGTTTCGATTGCCACTTTGGCCAGTGTGTCCACAATAGAATTATTCGATCTTTGTACCTGTGTGCAGGCCACACTCTAGCGTGGTGCAAAAATTTTTTTGAAGAAGTATGCGGTGCACTTGTCGCCTTTAGTGATACGTGTGGCCCTGTATTGGACACAAACCTGATGTTTGTGTTGCCTTTCAAGTGCATTGAGGTGGGCGGCTGCCTCCGCCCACTTCTGGCCCCATGCAGGGCTATATCCTGAGGCTGTAATGTTGGAATCCAAGTGGGCCAATTCCACCAGTGTGTGCGATATAACTGCCAATGTGGCTCGTGAGCGTCTGGATGAGAGATGGTGATAGTGGCAGATGGTGTCTTCTTGAAAGTTGCCCATGTGGAAATGGGGTCCATGCAAAACGGTGCAACAAATGATTTTGCCAAAGTTGCCTCTTCCACCCATGTGGAAAATCCTGGCGACGCGAGCTCTGGGGGGCGGATTTTGCACCAATGTGGGGCCTTTGCAACTGTGATGGGTAAGTGGTATGTTATCAAGACCAGTTGGTAGTTGGAGAATTCCATTTTCGTTGTTTTGAAGTGGGAGATGTGGGGTTGGAATTTTGCTGGTGCTAGAATAAGGTGATGCAGGTCATGGACCTTAATTGGCCATTGTGGATGTGGGGACGCGTCATGTTTTTGAGCAGTGGGGCATGTCACAGCAGTGCATCCATTAACCCAAGGGTGGCTTTTAGAACGCATAGTTCTATGTGACCCTATGGGGTGTGGGGTGAGGGTGGCCACCAGTCCATTGGTGAGGTTAGCCAACAGTTCATGTCACCAATTAGGAAAGAATCGGGGGGTAGTGGGAGGGATTTGACCAACAAGAAAAATTCCTGACGCTCATGTGCACCGTTTGGGGCATAAATGTTGACAATTGTGTGTGCAACATCAGCCCATGAGAAGGTGACAACGAGCACTTGGCCATTTAGGAATGATCTGAAGATGTAAATTTGAAAAAATTGTTTTTCCGAATTAGCACCCCACAGTGCTTTGACCAAAAGGATAGGGATGGTAGGAGCATTGTTTTCCAAGCTTCCTCAGAACCTCATGGACAGTGGGACTACTGGATGGCCAGGATATCCACGGGTAAATTGTTTTGTAAAAAACTCAGTTTCCTAACCTGGGATGGGGAGGCCTTGAGTCCAGCGATATTCAGCATCCGTAGAGTGAAGGTTTCCCCCATCGCACCTTAGGTGCGAGGGGTGGGCCCCGGGCCCACCAGCCTCTTCCAGGTCCCCACAGGCTTTCACAGCAGTGCGGGTATTAGCAGCAACGCTATCGGGGTTTTTGTTAATTTTTGCGGAAAGAGTCACATTGGCTTTGGCCTTCACTTTTGTTTTCCCAACATTGGACGAATTTTTTGCGGTGCAGATAAGTTTGGTGCACCGTTGAGTGGGGCAAAAAAATTTTTTTCAGTTGGGATAGGTCCCAAGTCAGTTTCAACTGGGGCTTGGGTGCAGCAATTGGGTGAGATCGAATCTCCCATCAGATCCTCAGATTTAGTGGCCCAACTGGCATGGGCCTCCCAATCTGATTGGGTGATGGATTCCTGAGTTGCTTCCACCGCGAAGGTCTCCATGTCCTCCTGGCGTTGTGAGTGTGGGATGGTGGTGGTGGCCTTGGCCGCTTCCTTGGCCGTGGTCCTATGGGCCTGCTTGGCCTTCTTCCACTCCTGCGGGGAGATGGGCTTTACTAATAGGTAGCAGCCTTGTGCTCCCCAAGGGAAGGCCTCCTTGGTGCTTGCAGTTGGTTCATAGTGCGCCTCTCCACTGGCCATGGCTGCCAAGGGGTATTCTTGGAATGTGATGCCCTCTTTGATGGGGCATGCGTGCACCTTATGGCTGAACGCATCACAGTGGGTGCAAATGGGGGGCGTGCTGTCCACGGTTACCTGGAATAGGTGGGTGGTGTGCCCTGCAATGTCAATAAAGGTGGAGTGCAGGATCTGGGTTAGGTCCTTCGCAATCTCCTTGGCTGGGTTCAGAACTGTGAAGGCTTTGCCGGTGCACAGGTGTGGCATCAGCATGAAATGTTGCATTTCGAAAGATTGTATTTCACCATATATGTTGAGACCATCTTTCAGGTGTTGCTCCAAAATGTCACGTTTTACCATAGTAGGCAAAAAGTCAAATGTGAGGAAAATTTGGTTTGATTTTGTCCATCTGGTGCGCTTAGTTTTGACAACCTGTTGCCCTTCAGGGAGGTCAACCACTATGTGCACCACTGCAGCCTCATCTGCTGCTATTTTGCTTTCAAAACCTAGGTCCAGCCAACCGCATGACATGGAGTGAGGTGCAATGTACACCGCAGTTGGGAAAATTTTGCATACATCTTCACAAAATTTTTCCCATAGGGCCGTTTTTTGGATGTCCAGATACACACAGACTCCGAATTCCACCAATGAAAGTGGCTGGGAATGTGGCATGTTGATGTACTGGTTGCATTGTGCTTGCCACATGAGTATCTCCAGGGAAATTGTGACCACCAGTTTTTTTAGATTTTTTCTATTCCACCAGATTCTCCGGGGCGTTTTCAAATGTTAGAGGCCGTGGGCCTTCCGCCTGCTCCTCTTGCCTTGCTTGCTCAACTGCTCCCAGACATGGGCGCAGACTAATCCCCTCTATGAGATTATCAAACTAGATTTAGTCTTGAATTGAATGGGTTGCAAAAGTGTTTGCAACGAGAAAGAAAAGTTTGTTTTTTAATTTTTATAATTTATAATTTTATTCGAGGTGGGCTGACCTGGGGACAATAAAGACCCGATTAGGGAATTGAAGAAAATGGGAAAGGAGGATAAAACCTGGAAAACCTCCATGCGTGGCATATGATAGGCCAGGAACTCCATGGACCGCCTTTGCTATTTGCTATCTCGGTTCGGGGCATTGGCGCGCAAAACCAACACAGTCAAAATTGTCCCCTACCCAAAGTCTATTACTGGGTTCAAACTTGGGAGGCAGTGGTAGAGGGTCTATACTCTACCACTGGGGTATCCTCCCTTTTGTTTTTTTAATTTTTAATAAAATAAAAGTTGGATCAATATAACTATGTATTATTAGCAATTATTGCTGCAGTAGAAGTTGAGCAGCATGTCATCACTGTAAACATTAAAATATTAAAAATTTTATGTCAAAATTAGACATAAAGCAGAGCTCTATTCCTGTTGCCCCAAAAGCTAAAAATTTAGCGAATCTAGATACAAGTTAACTTAAAATGTTTTACATAAGTATAAATTTTGGAGGGCTCTAACATTTTTTGATGCACTAATGAATCCTGCATTATCACTTCGTTTTTACTTTTTAAATGCCCACAACAGCCATGTGTTAATAAAGCCAGAAAATTGATATAGTTTACTAAAATAATTCCTCAGTCTGTTTGCTATAGAATCTGTATTGTAGATCTTAATACATTTGCAAGAGTAAGACTAACTTAAATATCATCTTTCATTTGATTTGTTTGAGGTAAGTTGACCGGGGAACAGACATTACCAAAACTAAAAGTTAAACTAAAAACTAACGTAACTAATTGATTCAAACAAAATGCTCAAATAAGCGGATCTAATGAAACACTTCAAACAAAAAACAACAAATAAGGTGGTAGCGAAAACCACTTTCCCTTTATGGTGGAAGGGGAGGGGGGATCTGGGGGCTCATCTTCAGCAGCAGCTTCCTCATCCCAGAGTAATGTACATGTTAAGGTGGATAGCAAGGGTGTTGAGGCATTGGCGGCATATGGTTCAATATCACTATTTTTTATTTAACCGAGGTAAGCCAACCAGGGGACAGACATTACCAAATATATGTGAAATTAAGAGAATAACTAAGAAATATAAAAATTGGGCACCCCAGGGTACTCAAGTTACCCCTGTTGCCAGCAGGACTGTCAGATATGGGGGGCTGGTGCACTACTCAAAGGGGTTTCTCCTGCTATGGAGCAGGTGTGAAGGAAAGGGTCTGTGTGGAGGAACCAGAGTGGGAACCATGATTCTATGAGCGCTTTTTGTCTTGGTCTCATATATCCATAGAGCCAGGCTTGAAAGTGCTCTAGTAAGTGGACATGGAATCTGTTAATAATCCCATGAATGGTTGAGACCGTGCCCTTGAACGCATCTAATGCAATTGTGTGTATTGTCCACATTGCAATGAATATTATTAGGGAGTGGAGGGTAGATGGGATTGGTGACTCGATCTGGAGCGTGAAGTTACTCTTTGATATCGAGAATTCCTGTTCGTTTTGAATCTTGAGCAGGCGTGCGACTTCCTGCCATATAGCTTTGGTTGGAGGGCATGTTTCTAGGCGGTGATGTAGGGAGCCCTCCCCTCCACATACTGCACATGTTTTGTGGAGGGAGTTGGAGCGGTCTGCCGTCCTATAGGTCCTTCTCAAACAGCGCCAGGCGTTTTCTCTTATCCTTGGCTGTAGGAGTGGGTGGTGAGTCATTTTCCACATTGCCTTCTGTGTGGTTAAATCATAGGGAATGTCCAGCATATCTAGGTATTCTATCCTAGCTATGCTTGGGGTTGTTGCGAGCATATCCCTCTGGGGGTGGTTTTCTGGATTTCTTAACTTGAATTGGGGGCTGGGCTGTCCCCTTCCCTGTATAGTACCCATGTTCTATATGGTCCATCCCATACAGCGGATAGTCCGGAGGATATGTTTGAAATGAGGGTTGGTTCCATGCGGACCTGTTGCAGTAGGGTGCTTGGCAAGGTATGAAAGTAGTCTGGGTGGACTATGTGGGTTGGTTAATTTGAGCGCCTGTGCAAAGTTAGTCCTTAATGCTCTGGACCAATGTTGTTGCGGGAGGTCTGGAGCAAGGATTTCCTTTATCCAGGTACCTAGGATGTGATTGGCATGGCTCTCAAAATCTATTAGTCCCATGCCTCCGCTTGAGTGTGGGCCAAATAGCGTTTCCATCCGTATAGGAGGGTGAGAGCCAGGCCACAGCCAGCCCTGGATAAGCGCGCGAATTGAGGTTATAAAGGTAGGTGAGAAGGCTATTGCATGGGCCTGGTACCACAGTATTGGGAGGATGAGAGAGTTAGCAACTGTAACTCATCCTGTTAGTCCTGGGGTTCTCCCCTTGAGGGAGGCTACGCGTTTGGATACCCGTTGTAACAGGTTACTTTCCATTCTCTCGTTAGCATATCCCCCTGATTCTAGCCAGATTCCAAGGTGTTAGACAGGAGTGGTGGTGGGAGGTGTTGCAAAGGGTAAAATAATTGGGTTTTTTCTATGAGTGTTAGTGTGAGGTTCTGATGTTGTGGCCCAATTGTTTGTGTATTTTCCTAAGAGGATGATTTCTGTCTTCCTTTTGTTGAGCGATGCATTGCTCACCTTGGAGTATTCCTCTAGAGTGTGTTCCAGCTGTCGGGCATCTTCATTGTTTGCTATACCTGCTACGCAGTCATCTTCAAAGGCCAGTATCTTGACTGTTGGTTGTCCTTGTGTGGGTATTCCCATGAGACGTGAGTCAATTATTTGAAGGAGCGGGTCAAAACTGAAATCATACAGTAGTGGGCTGATGGGGTCCCCTTGTTTGAGCCCTCTGTGTGTTTTGATATTGTTCGTTAGGAATCCAGGGCCGCATACAGCCATGGTTGCAGATTCTTTTAGGATCATCACCCATTTTATGAATCTTGGTGGGAGTTTGAAGGCATGTAGACATGCTTTTAGGTATGGCCAGCTAACACGGTCATACGCCTTTTCCTGATCCAAGAAGACCAGGGCACCAGTTGCTTTGGATTGGCAAATGTTTGCAATAGAGTGTATGTTGTTCCAGATTGAACGCCCTGGTATAAACCCAAACTGGTTGGGTGATAGGACGTCAGATGCAATTGTGCCTAATCTAGCTGCTAGAATTTTTGTTAGAATTTTTGTGTCAGTGCTGGAGAGTGCAATTTGCGCCAGTTGGCCAGGTCCAACTTGTCACCCTTTTTATACAAGGTTAAAACGTAGGATTCATGGCCTCCTGTTAATAGGCGTGTTTCCAACAAACTCTGGTTCATTGACGCCAATAGGAGGGGGGCGATTTGTTGAAAATATTTTTTTGTAAAATTTGTAGGATATCCCATCAGGCCCTGGGCATTTCCTACGTGGTGCACCGCGAATTGTTTCCCAAAGCTCCTCCTGTGTGATAAGGGATGGTATATTGTAATTTGGTGGTGTACTTTGTATCTTGGCAGTTTGAATAAATTCTTTTATTTTTTGTGGATCTGTTGGCATATCACGATATAATTTGGTGTAATAGCGGTGTACTTCCGCCTTGACCTCCTCAGGGTCAGTTGCCACGGTGCCGTTGGTCTTGCGGACCTGTGTGCACATGGTCTGGTTTCTGCAGGAGTGGAATTGGTGGAAAAAGTATGTCAAACAGGTTTCGCCTTCCTTTATGAACTTACCTTTGTTTGATACTTTGATTCTGTGTTGGTGTTCAAAGATGAGATTGTTTAGTCGGGCTAAAATTTCTGCCCATTTGCGTCCCCAATTAGGGCTATAGCCAGAATCTTGGAGTATTTATTTCCAGGTGGTCTAGTTCTGCCAAAGTACGCTTGATTATGGCTGTGTCCGCGCTGTTTTTGCGTTATGCAATATGTCAGGTTTTGTTGATTAGTTCCTTTTTGAAATTTGCCATGTTACAATGGGATCCAAAGTTTATGGGGCTGTGAATTCTTGGTTTGTGGCCTTGTGTTCAACCCATTCAGATATTTTGAGTAATTTTATATTTTCTGGGTGAAGCTTTCTCAAGGCGACACCTGTGTGTGGGATTGTGTTGGTGCCAACTGCACCATAACTAATTGGTGGTCAGAAAAATTGATCTTCTATGTTATAAATTTAGAGATTCTTGAGTGGTGGGATTGTGGGATGAGGATGTGGTCAATACGACTCATCAATATGAGCAGTCCCTCACATATGTTGGGTCTTGTCATTTGGGGAAGGATTGGTGAATTGGGGGAAGAGCATCCTGCAAGCCAAGAGATGCCTTCATTGTGCGATATTCAATGTGTCCAGGTGGGTATCCCCTGGGATTAGGCCATCGATCTGTATTGGGGTTATCCCAGCAGTTGAAATCGCCTAACATGATGATATCTGGTGGGAGGGTGAGAGTAGAAATTTTTTCAAATTTTTTTCTCTTGGTTGCAGTGCATGGTGCGTAGATACATGCTAACAAAACTATTTCATCTTGGCATGTGATTGTTGCTACAAGGACTTGACCGTGCAAGTGTGATGATGAATTTGTAATTTTAAATTTTTGTTGTTTTGGACTATCACCCCACAGTGAGACGTCCATACTGATTGTGATGGTGCGACCCTGGTTGACCAGGATTTTTCTTCCCCTTGTAGGCAGTGGGTTTCTTGGATGGCCAAGATGTCTACAAGAGGTTTTCGCAGGAATGCCAGCTTTTTGGCTTGGGACGTATGAGCCCTGGCTCCCACGATGTTTAACGTCCCTATTGACACTGAGGTGCCCGCGGCGCTTCAGGAGTGGTTGGGAGGACCTTCTGGTCCTATCCCACTGTGGCTCATTTTACCCATGCTCCGCATCTGTACTCCAACTCTTTCACTGCCATTGTTGGTTCCCTTGATCTGACCTATGATTCAAGGGAATTGCGGTTTTTTGCATTTGCGTCAACTTTTTTGCACAGGTCTCATGTTGATTTGATGCAGGTTGTTGATTGGATTTTATATTTTTGAGGTTCAACTTTGTTGCATTATGCACCACATTTTCACCCAAATTGTGGTTGCATTGTTCCTCAGTATGTGCATGACTGATGACGCTTTGTGGCTTAGTCTGGTTACTGTGAAAATTTTTGACCTGGGCATATTGTTCTTATTGGTTGGTTCGGTGAATATCTGAAATATCCTCCTGAATTTGTCCGTGGTTAAGGCAGATTCCGCGTGTGCTGCCGCTTCAGCCGCTGCTCTCTTGCGGGCTTTTTGTGCTGCTTTATGCTGTTTAATTGTAACTGGGTCCACGATGGAGTATAGTCCATCTTCACCCCAGCGGAATGGGTGGTGGCCATCAGTCATTTTGGCGAAGTTTTCATTATCTTCATCCATAGCTTCTTCACAAAAATCATTTTTTCATTAAGCCCTCTTTTACAGGGCATGCATGTTCCTTGTGGCCCTGTGAGCCACAGTGGTTGCAAATGGGTGGTGCACATTCCAGTGTAACTCAAAATGCAGCTGACTGGCCCCCATCTGCGAAGTGAAATTCTGCTGCGCGGGGAATTCTGGTTAATCCTCTTCCACTTCTGGGAAGGATTTGATTACAGCAATAGCTTTGCCCGTGCACAGCTTGGGCTTTAAGCGAAATTGCTGTAATTCGAGTTGTTGGATTTCTCTGTAGGCCACAAGACCTTTGCGGAGCTCCTCCTCAATTACCTTATGAGGAAAGTTGTGGGGAGCGAGTCAAAGGAGATGAACAAAGTTTTCGCTTTGTTCCATCTGGTGCACGCGGTGCGCACAATTTTTTGCCCTCAGGGAGGGAAATTTCCACGCAGATTTTTGCTGTGGCATCAGCTTCATCGGCTGTTTCAAAACCAATATTGATCCAGCCGCGGCCCATGTTGTTGGTGGCTACATACACTGCATGAGGGAAAAGTGAGGGCTGTGCCTCAATGTTTTCTCCCACACGGTTGGTGACTCATCCCCAAGGAAGAGTCTGATCCCATGTTCCACCTTTGACAAAGGTTGGTTGAATTGAATGTACATGTATTGCGCGTGCTTTACAGTAAATACCATAAACCCAGATGGTGTCTGAGATTGCGATTTCTTTGCAGATTAGGTTCCTGGTCCCCCTCCATGGCGTTTCTTGCCCTTAGTTGCACTGTTAAGTGCACCGCTTGCTGCAACGCTCGCCCATGTTGTATTATTTTTGTTATTAAAGTTGCCCATCTTTCCTGTGTGTGATTATCCAAATTTGCTGTTCTAATTGAATTGTAGTAACTAAAGTAATTGTTACAATAAAGAAAAGCGTGGTTCAATATCACTAATGATTGGTATTTTATGGAAATTGCCAGCTAGAAAAATGGCACTGACATGTTCAACTAAAGCTTTTCCAGCTTTAATGCAGGCATCTGGGAGTTTTAAAAATGTGACAATATTGGTTCAGGTGATATTAGCTTTAGAATTCCGTGCTACAGTTACCACATTCTGGATAGCATTGTTGACATTTTTGTTTAACTGATTCAAAGTTCTTTACTTTTTGGGGTGAGGATTGAGGAGATAACAGGAGGGGTAATACTCCTGTGAGCATCGCCACTGATTTGGCAACAGCTTTGCAGAGGGGATGACAATCTGGTGTTACAGCTGCTTTGGCTGAAAGCTGGTGGTCACTGCAAAATGAGTCAGCATTTGGCTATGGGGCATATAGCTAAGGGGGAAATTTAACGTCCCATTCTGCATTAAAAAACCGCTCAATTTGCAAGATGGTTCTTCAATATGCTTACCTGATTTATCAATTTCAGCCAATAACTCCCATGGGTTTGGTTATATTGAATTAAGGGAATTGGCATTTGGTTGAGGTTTGGTTGATTCATATTGAAAGTATGGGATTGAACTGGGGTCCAAGATGGTGCTTGATTGGAGAAATCATGTGTGGCACTGGGGCGAAGAGAAGGCTGATTTGTGGCTGCAGGTGCAAATGAATCCTCAGGCTTTGGAGGAGGGGGAGGTAGGATTTTATACCATGCTGGAACTGGTGGAGGGTGGGCAGCAGATTGGAGGTCAGTGGAAAAATACCCAATCCTTTGGAAGTAGCTAAGGAGAGGCACTTGTGCATCAAGTGGTCCAACTCAAAACAGGATGGACAGATCGTCCGCCCACCCTCAATGTGGGCCCAAAAAGGATGGTCAGGGGCAGAAGGAATATTGGTGTGAGGGGGAATCAACATGGCAATTCTACTAAATTCAGGGCTGATTGTCGCATACATCCAAGGACCAGCGAGGCGTGTGGTCCCATTTGGGACCACAAATTGTAAGATGGTGTCATCACTATAGGCTGCCAAACCAACCATCAGCTCCTGGTAGAGCACCGCTGGGGGGAGATGGGTGGGAAAACCAGCAAACTGGACCACCAAAGTGGTGTCCGCTGGGAGCCAGGTCCAAATTGTGGGAAGAGGGGTACTCTGGAATACCAGGGGCACAGTTGCCGCGGTAGTGGCGTCAGCTTCACAGGTGAAACTGAGATTGAAATACCCCTTATAAGGGTGGAAATCTTTAAATGTGGTTGGGGTCATCACCGCCTGAGCCAATTTTATAATGGCTTGGTTGTGATAAGGGAAGAGTTTCCCACTGTTGACCCTTAGGCCAAAATGCATGTTGCTCCAGGGGAGCACCAGGGGGCAGCAAGGTACCACTTGGGTATGAGTGAGGTGGGTGTCAAGATCCTTGGGAGGAACGAATCATCTCAAGGGTTTGGTATGATTGGGCGAGCCAGTTTGAGCATGTTTTCCTGCCAGATGAAAAATGGTGGGGAGTTTTGTTATTGCCCCACACTGGAGAAGCCAGCGGAGAATCTGAGGACATCAGAGTGAAACAACAGCAGGCGATTTAAATTTTTTTTTTGTTTTTATATAATTTTCTCAGAAAGTTATGCTGAAAAGAAAGAGACTTTTTTAAATATCATCTTTCATTTACCCTAAAATCAAAAGCATGCTTCAGGAACATTAAAATATTTATAAAAGACTATTATATAAACAATAATTTCATCTTTGCTAGTAATTGTTGAGTCCCATTGGGCGTTTTTAGGAGGAAATTACTAGGCAATAACCAATTCTCCAGTTGAAAAAAACAGCAAAAGATAACTCTCAGAATTTACTAACTCTTCTATAGATGGAAGGCTTAAGACTTAAATGTGATTAAATTTAACAATTTATTTTACTAAAAGGCGTCTAAGATTAGCCGTCAAATATTCTAATGTTCTCCTTTTACCACTTTGAGAGGAATGCCTTAGTCATTTTTCTCATAGACTCCGATGTTGTATTCACCATTTACTAAGACAATGACACTTTAGTATTAGTTATCAACCTATTTAGAAAAATGGCACTTTACATCCCCTGTATCACTGTCATTAACTCAAATAAAACTCTTTTCTATTTGTTGCAAAAATCTTATGCTTATATGGTATCTTTAAGAAGATCATTAGTATTTAAGATCACCATCTTATGAATAAACTAGGAATTTTTGTTATATTAGAAGGTAATTGCCCATGTCTCCCCCACCTTTCCATCCTTACTAGACAGACAGATTTAGATGGTAAACTAAGATTGGAATTGTATCTGAGTGATGTTAGATTTTGATAGTTGACTCAAAAATAAACCTTTTGAGAAAAACCATCATTGTTGATAGATTACTCCCATTGATAGATCCTTTGATCCTTCCCAGTTTATTTGCATAATCTGGTAAATCAGATTCACCTCAAAACCTCCATGATTGCATCTTAGCAACCAGATTTATGGCTAATAATAGCTATGATATATTAATATGGCCAAAAATGGGATCCACTTGGATGAACCAAGTGAATTTATGGCACAAACTTAATTGCATTTTCAAATCTAATGCAAAAACAATTAATGAATAATAAAACCTATGTATGTCAATCATTGTAACCAGCATGATAGTACTTGCACATGGACAGCCCAAATAGGGAGTACCTAGTAATATTGAGAGCCCTGCCAACGTCCCAATTAGGGGTGATTTATTAATCAAATTCCATATATTATTTATCCCCATCTATTGTATTTCATCAGCTGTATGATAAAATGTAATTGGAAGATTAAGAGTCTAATATACATAACTGAGGGCTAATATTAAGCCTAAAAGTCTTCCCAATTATAAGAGTAGTTATGTCTCCAATTGGGCTGAAACAAATGTAATTAAATTAATTCAAGGCCAAATTAACTTGAGGATTTTTTAATAACCAATGCTATAATCTATAGCAGATTGACATGGCTTTAATGAACTCAATTAATAGATGAGTATGTCTAGGAGATGCCCTAGAGGTATAAAATACTGGCACCTGGCTAAAATAAAGTTATCATCTTACCATAAAATCAAATTTTTGTCTTATATTATCTTATATAAATATATTCTTCATATTAAGAAGTGTATAAAAGCATTCATGTGAGCTTGTCATTATAACCTGAGTCTGGAGAGTTCCTGATTAGAGAGGAAAAAATATGCAGAAGAGACCAGAAGAGTAAAGTATTCTTTTTTAGCTTTGTGAGCTTCAGAATGGTTAGGAATTGCCATAAGACACAAAGTAAAATTGAGTTTATATTGGCAGAAACTCTTCCTGACTATTGATGCAGTATTATATTTAATAAATGAGTAAATCCTCAAAAATACAAGTGGCTACACTAATGCATAATAGAGACTGGGCATTGAACCTTCCTACTCCATGGCTATCATACATCAATCTATTATATATCTCTATTTTTACATCCTTTTTTGTATATAACAATTATAATTACATCTATAATATAAGTCTTATGACCAGAGATAACCTTTATAGCTGAGACTAGTACAAAATAACTGAATAAAATGTACTTTGGTGGTTGGGACCATCTAATAAAAAAAAATGTACTATAACTATTTGGCTAGTGCTGTGAGCGTCTTTAAGGCATATGGGTTTGTAAGCCTAGTGAAGGTACCAAGTATCATTCAGTTGGCCTAGTCAAGGGCAACGCAAAGAATTTGAACCTAGGTATTTCATCTAGAAACATGAAGCCAGACCATTTGGACAATTTAAGGCATTTGTAACGTTAGCACCTCTGCATATTAAATTGGTTCTACCCATATAAAGTGTTCAGTACCCTTCATGAGTGCCTCCTGACCCCATAAAATGGGCCCACGTCTACTGACACTATCCTAGTGATGATTAATAGAAAACCAGATGGTAAGAAATTTTAATATTGTTCCTGTTTTTATCAACATTCATTCTTTATCTGGTATAAAGGATAAGATGTAAAAAGACTGAAGATATCTAAGTATTTTCTTGAATTCTGCGAATGCACAAATGTTATTTTGCGTTTTGGTAATTTTATAATGTCATGAGACCTACTAATTTTTGGTTCACTCTATTACATGAGGATATCTTCTCATTATTTAAATTTCCTTATCAGATGTCACATATGAATATGTTTGGCCCCGTTTAGGAGCGTAGAATATTTTAACAAAATTTTTTCTTTATTTCTTTAAAAGACCCCAGAAGTTTGATTTCACCAATGATAAGAATAAAGTTTACTATCATTGATAAACCCATTGACAATCTTTGTAATGTCATATATGAGAAGTGAATTATAGCCCTGACTACTTTAAATAAATTTTTAATGCTCAATGAGATAAAGAAATAAAAAACCTAAAGTCTCCAAGATTATTATTTATTTGAGGCAAGCCGACCGGGTGACGGACATTACCGAAATAGAGAAAGAAAGTACTGACATGAAACCTGAGCAGGGTCAACTCTGTTGTAGAAAGTTTTTTCACCTCCAGATCAGGACTCAGATTTTTCTGGTTACTTAATGGGTAAGGTTTTCGTGTTATTATACCTACTAACCGCCAATAGTTTCCTTCAGCTGGCACCCCGATCGATGTGCGAAGGGCGAGAATCGAACCCGCAACCTTCAGGTTGGTAGCTGTACGCCCTTACCGACTCGCCTTCCACCCCCAAAGTCTCCAAGATCATTAGTAGAAGAAATCAGAAAGGCTGAGTTCAAAAACTTGCATATTCTGAGTTGTAAAGTTTTATATCTTGAAATAAGTTATAATACAAAATCTTTTAGAATTTAACCATCCTTGCTTGTTACTTTAATTATAAATTTTCATTGGTTTTTAAGAATAATATTCTGGAGCTCATAAATAGATTTCTTTTTACCAAGCTTTAATACTTAACAAGTTTATTTAAATCTAGTTGACTAGAACTCTTTTTTAGCAATTACATTACTGTATTAAGTTTAATTACACGTTTGTTTTGCTTAATTGAACTTAAATTAATCTTCTTGATTTGTGATTCTGTTATGCCACAACTAATAAAAAACCTCATGTAAACTATACCAAACATATGTTATTTTAACTAGGCTTTTCTAATTTTTCAAGTCAAACCTAAATTATTTATAAATCCTTATGGAAGCCTATCATTTTTTGTGACGATTCCTTATTGGAATCTTTCATTTTTGGGTTTTAGCATTAAAGCATGGAAACTAAAAGCTAAAGCTTTCTGAGACTCCATTTCAGAATGACAGAAAAAAAGAAGGTATTTGTATGAAGATTTAGCAGATGCAGTATACAATGCTTTGGCATACTTAATTTATGATATTTCTGCAATAAGTATACCCATGGACATGAAAAAGAAAAAGTTAAGGAAACTTTATATTTTGGCTACAGAAACAAAATGGATTAAACTTCTAATATTGCTACCTAAATTTAACAGAATATGCGAATACATTTGATATTAAACTCCTTATGTATATATCCTTAGTAGTACAAAAGCCTAGAAGGTTTTAAGCTTAAATTTTATTTAAGGGAAGATAATAGATTTATTCTGTTGAGAAAAGCGTTAAAAATGTCAAGGTTATTGGCCATCATATAGAAGGCTTTTTACTCCTTAACATTTTCTTCCTGTAAATGGCTCTTCTAGGATTGGTGGCAGTACTATGGAATTTATTGGAGCTTATAAAACCTAAAACTCTAGCTCTTAAAGTGATAATCATACTACATCAATGAATCCCCCCTTGGGTTGGGACCATCTAGTACTAAAAAAATGATAATCATACTATATAAGGCTAGCTTTGTGTAGTGAGTCCCAGACGCACTAATAAAATTAAATTTTGTTAATTACCCCTTATCATTCAAGGAAGGGGAACAGATCCTGAGCTTTTACGCTGAGAATATAGCAAGATCTGGGACGCACTCTTTATGAACGTTGGGTTTCCGCCGCCCCCCTAATCTCAGATTCAAAAATAGGCTCAATAGCGGGAAAGAGCAATTCTTACATAAAATCATTTGGTCGGGATTTATGGTGAAAACACCCAAGAAAATCTGAGCACAATTGGTGGATCAAAACTGAAATAAAAAAACCCACAAATAAAAGGTCAATTTTGCAGAAACTTCTCAGATGATAGGAAAATCTTGTTAGGAAGATTATAAACAACGCACGGATGTCAGAACCTTAACAAATGAACCAATTTCAGCAGCATGAATTGCAAAATGGGCACCCACAATGTACAAAATGTGATATGGTGCAAAATTCCGGAATTTTGGATAAGATTCACGCGTCCTGTTTAAAGAAACATTCAACAATAATCTATCTCAAGTCCCTCAAGCTATAAAAGCCCTGCGCTCTTCTAATTGTAGAATGATGAGTTATTTTATATTACCCTTGGTAAAATATTATTTCTTCCAAAATTACTATAATTTTTTATAAACTTTAAAAATTCTGTTTACCATGAAGAAACCACCTCAACCAATGGAGGGCCCCGTTCATTAGTATCAAATAGTTGTAGTTATATCGGTGATTACAGTGTTATAATTTTAGTGATATTGTTGAGATACGCCAGAAGAGTCGCACAGTGCTGTTTCCACTGAGCAACAGATGGATGACATGGGGATCATTGGTCCTCAAAACAAATGTAAAGAATGTAATAAACTATGTAGTAATTTGCTTTGTTAAACCACTGTATTTAGTTATATAATAATAGCAGACCCTTTCTACTACGCTTCATACTACTTTAACAACGTCTTCCTTCAATCTTCTCATCTCACTTATGTACCAGTGACTTCAGTCAAAGCAACCCTTTTGCTTATACTATTTTTTATTGCTGTATCCTCAATGGTTCATCCTAGTATCTGTGAGGTCCCAGCAGGGTCTATTATTCTCAACTTCAATATTGCCTTAGTTCATGGTGATCTTCTTAATATTATCATGACTTAACTTCACCTTATTTGGAGGCAATCTAATAAATATACTTCCTGACCCAATATCACCTTATCCCAAAGTATAGATTATTTGGACTGTAGTAAATTGTTGTTGTCAGACTTTAGACAATCTGCCATAGCTATTTGGAGCTTATTTTTTAGTCATATCAGAATCTTAACATTACTTTCCCTTAAATGGACAATAAGTTTACTACTGCTTATATGCCTAAAGGAACTTTGCGTGCACTTGGTTAATGATCCAACCGTTAGCAGGGTCCTTGATAGTGTAGGTGTCAATACCCATTTTCCCAATTATAAAAAATTTACCAATCCAGATGTTGGACAACTTATGCTTCTGACTGAACCCAGCTGGTCATGGAACAGAACTATCTCTCCTTCTTTGAACTGAGCTATCCCACTGTGCTTTACCTGATTGGTGGACTGATTCTTTTTTTTTGACCAATCTGAATGAGTACTCTTTAGTTTGAAATTTGATTAACATGTCTGTTAGGTTAGTCAAAGTAATGTTGAGTATCCAGTCTGCTGTTATCTTCCATGCAGGCATAGAGAAGTGCCAGAAGAGCTTGGTGTCATCCATATAGTAACTGAAAGGTACTCTTGTGGCAGAATAATAGCTAATGTTGTAAGTGAAGACAGCGGTGAAAAGGAGGGAACTCCAATCTGAAAGTCAATCTGCTACTA
The DNA here is from genome assembly GCA_022478985.1 of Massospora cicadina. Classification (NCBI taxonomy): domain Eukaryota; kingdom Fungi; phylum Entomophthoromycota; class Entomophthoromycetes; order Entomophthorales; family Entomophthoraceae; genus Massospora; species Massospora cicadina. The sequence continues at coordinate 2,689 of JAKSZP010012151.1, read as the reverse complement.
ATTTCTGTATCATGTTCACTAAGGTCCCATTGACTCACTCTACCATCCCATTGGACTTGGGGTGATATGGGGTCATCAAAACCCCATGGATGGCCATAAGCTTGTTTAGCTTTGGCAGAATGTGAGAGGTGAAGTTTGTTCCATTATCAGTAAAGCAATCTGAGGGCAGCAATGTTGCTGGATTATGCAATCCATTATTAACTTGGCCACTGTAACCACACCCAAATCTCATATCTCCTATGCTTCAACCCACCTGGTCAATTGGTCTATCACCACCAGAATGTATTTGGACCGGTTAGCTTCCATTGCCAAGTGGCCAACAACATCAATGGAAACCATAAGCCAAGCAAAATGTGGTTTCACTAACAGGTATGAGATCTTCTAGAAGAATGGCTTTTTCACTTGGCACTGGTGGCAGCAGGAAATTATTTCAAATATGTCAACGTTCATGCTTTCCAATAATACTGGGTGTACAACAGTCTAAATGTCTTGTTTAGTCCACTATTTTCAACTGCCTTATGTGCACTAATGATAATGCTAGGCCATGCTGAGGGTCACAGTGTCAGGCGAACACCAAGTAAGAATTAGACTGGCCTACCATCCTGGATGCCAGAGCACCCAAATGGCAAAACAGAATGCCAGAGCACTGCTGCTGGTACAATGAATATGGAACTGGAAGGGAGCTTAATTTTCAACATATAAAAATGGAATTTTGGGGGAGGTTATTTTTATTATAAAATTTAAGGAAGGAGAATCAACCAAAAATTTTCACAGTGCAATGCGCCTGGTTAAATAGTCGTTGATTTTGAGGGGAAACAAGCTGAGATCAGGTCCCGCAAGTTTGACCTAAGCAGCGAATTATTCATGAATGGGCGGGCTAGTTCCCTTGGAATTGACATTGCAAAATTTGGCGGCGGTCTGAGTCACTGTCAGTTCAACCTCAAACGCCCAAACTAACACTCAGCTATGTTTCTGATGATTGGCATGACGGCATTTGGGATGACGAGTGGTGGGAATCCCCCAAGACCACCCCACATATGGGTGGGCCCATTTGGTTGGAAACGGGTTTGGGACACCCAACCCGCCCACGCTTGGTCACTGGGCCATTTGTTCAGTCAGTGGCAATTCATCAGGTGCAACGCCCAATTTACCAGCAGAAAGCTTCAAAACCTCATTGATGGTGTCCGATGCTATTATCTTCCCATTGGGGGTGATGCCCAGTGGATTTGGGATCAGGAAGATTTTCTGATTGATGTGTTAACCAAATTGCAACTGTCGGGTATTCCAGCCAATAGATTGGTCTTCATACCTTTTCACCCATTTGAAATCCAAGCATTGGGCTGATTGCCACTCGAATTAGTTGCGATGAATTTTATTTCAATGATCTCAATGCTGATTTCACTGACTCCTTGTAACAGTTCTGCTGAGGAGAGTGTTGATACCAGTAGCGGGATCCAAAGTGGAAGGGCTGTTACCCAGCACTTGTCTACCATGTGAGCGAGATCGCCCTGAGTAATGAGGGGTATGACCATCCTCTTTGGTACCCTTTTTTTAGTACTAGATGGTCTTGGTACCTTCTTGCTTGGGAACAGAAAAAAGGCCTGATTGATGCCCAGAGGAGTTCCCTGGGACTTACATTACCCTTTCCTTTTTCCAAGGGAAGGGCCTCAACACCAGGAAAATGTATGAGAGCCACCTTCTTGTGCGCCTGGGTGACTTGATCGCCATTACTGACGCAGGTTTTTGGGGGAAATGGAGAATATCAGGGTGGGATATGTGGAACGCTTTGATCAGGTTCATGTAAATCTCACAATTGTGCATTATTCCCCAACTTTTCTCATAGGCAGGATACCCTTTTCAAACCACGAGATATTGGACGAAACGTCGCGATTTCTGGGATGCCAGGATAGCCTCTTCCTTGACCTCTTCTCCATTTTCAACAATGATCGATTCCAGTTCCATGGATATTGCACCTTTGAAGGGTGACAGCTGGGGAACTGCTGTGCTTTGGGGAGCAAACTCATTACAAGTTGAGATGTCAAATCCTACTGACATAGCAAGATAGCCGCGGCAACTATGGGGTATGGGTTTGAAGTTTTGAGTGGGATGGGATTGATGTGGGCAGGGATAACCTTCTTCACGACCTTATTCAGTTGGAAAGAAGGGACCATTGCTGCGCCAATCTCTATGAGAAAGGCGGAAATGGTAGAGATTGATGGTTGGTAAATTATGTCAGGCGAATAGCAAGCAAGTATTAGAATGGCCTGCCAGCCTGGATGCCAGAGCACCCAAATGGCAAACCAGAATGCAAGTTGCACTGCTGCTGGTATGATAAATATGGAACTGGAAGGGAGCTTAATTTTCAACATATAAAATGGGGTTTTGGGGGTGGTTGTTTTTATTGGAAAACTTAAGGAAGGAGAATTGACCAACAATTTTCTCAGTGCGATGCACCTGATTAAATAGTCATTGATTTTGAGGGAAAACAAGCTGAGAGCAGGTCCCGCAAGTTCAACCTAAGCGGCAAATTATTTGGGAATGGGTGGGTTAGTTCCCTGAGAACTGACATCACAATTCAGCGGTGGACCGAGTCACTGTCAGTTCAACCTCTAACCCCCAAACTAACGCTTGGCTACATTTCCAATGGTTGGCGCATCGGCTTTGGGATGATGAGCGGCGGGAATCCCCC